>CM054183.1:89949570-90004570 GCA_028829895.1 Sinotaia quadrata | reverse complement strand
GTTTACAGAGATTCCAACTTTGCAGTTACAGACACTTAAATGTACACGAATCATTACAAATATAACGAAGCACGATGTGAATTAACATAACAAATAATGGACACATCGATTTTTAGGTTTGAATCTGAACCGGAGAACACACCTAATCAGTTGTAGTGTACCTTTCATTATACTATTATATTTTGGAACAGACCAGTTTTTTTTTCAAAAGAGTTATCTAACCTATTTAAAAAGAGTAGCCAAACTCTTTAAAGACAGTTGTGACCCTTTAGCTAAAATTATTTTAGATGTAACTTGAAAATGGCGACTAATCGTCTTCGAACAGTTTGGCCTTCAAGAAGTGTGGCTGGCGTTTTGAAATAGAGCCACTGACCTTTCCTTAGCAGATTTACTATAGCAGTTGGTAGCTTGTATTTCTGCTTAATGTCCAATGCCGACATTTATCTTCCGCCAGCGAAATTAACCAGTATTAGAAATGGGCGTACTTCAGAAAAAAAATCAATCAATCAAAAACACTGATCGATTTCATGAACTGGTAAACAAACTGACGGAATGGTAGCAGAACCTTGTTTGAAAACGATGACTGGTCCTTATACGTCTTTCTATATACGTCTTTCTATATACGTCTTTCTTTATACGTCTTTCTTTATACGTCCTTATGAGCAGTGAATGACCCTTTGTGAACATACTGACCGACAATATTAAGTTGTCGCTTTTTCAGTTTACAGAAGCACTAAATGGATGGCCAAATGGATGGTCACGGCTCAGGACGGACACAATAAAATTGCAGAAATACTGAGCAGCGACTGGCCTCTAATACACACACCCAGCATTCTGAAAACACAAAACTTTGAGTTTGTTGGTTATTTAATTCGTCCCTTCTCTACATGGGGTAACAGGCTTCCACATTCATACATAACAATCCCTCAGATTGGTGCGGAACGGGTTCTAATAAAACCGTTTTTCTTTTTAGCTTGGCAAAGAGAGGAAAGTTTCTCAAGGTTGTGACTTGGCATTGCAGTATTTCCAGGATCGGTCCACAAAAGTCTGGAACTTCAATCGTATGAGATTAAAGGAGAATACCTCAAGGAGCCAGTAAGATTATCGACACGCGCACACGCAGGCACACACGCCTACATTCAGTCACGCATATATTCACTCATTCATACACACACAAGCAGTCACACAAACATAACCACTCATTTATACACATACAAGCAGTCACAAATATAAATATAATCACTCATTCATACACACACTCACTCATTCGCACGCGCGTGCGCACACACACACACACACACATTCAGTCATACACATACTCACTCATTCTCTCTTTTTCACACACACACACACACACACACACACACACACACACACACATATGCATTTACTCACGTTCTAAACAGAGCCCAGACTTTTTTTTTTTAAACAGAGCTAGCGTCACCCTTATTTACGTTATTCTATGCGCAGAGTTACTGGCTATTTTCAACAACGACCAAGATAGAATTTTCTAATAAAGTCTCTTCTTTCAAGGTCGGCGCGAGTTAATAAATATAATAAGTGATGTAGGCGACGACTGTTTGGTGAGGTCTCCAGAGACGCTTTCACCAACCAATCAAACTACAAACGTGGGATAAGCAAACTAGTGACTTGTGGTACACCAGCACGAACCGCCCAACGTCTGGGGACTGCTGTGTTGACTCTGTTCGTTGGAAAAAATTTGTCGGGGGGAAGCAACTGAGTACCTCTATACCGCCGGACAGTTTTATCAAAAAGTAGGACAGTGGAACGTGTGCTGAACTGCTGCTTGCTTTGGGCTTCATGCTCTCGTCCACATTTAACTGATTTCGCAAATAGGCGCTGCGCCGTGGGAGAGATTTATAATGGGAAAGAAAGTCAAGATACCTGTTTATGCAAACTTTGGGCCCTCTGTCTAAACTGTAAACACTTGCTGTCAAAAATTACAGACTTGCGAATTCTCTTTCCATTCACTTTCCTAACGAAAGTTACAAACTTGCAAATTATTTTTCCATACTTTCCTAACAAAAGTTACAAACTTGCGAATTCTCTTTCCATACATTTTCCTAACAAAAGTTACACGAATTCTCTTTCCATACATTTTACTAACAAAAGTTACTTGAATTCACTTTTCATACATTTTCCTACCAGGTGTGACGAGCAGAAGAATTATATTCAATTAGAGTTATTGCTTAAACAACTGTTAATTTTAGTGAAGTGAACCAGAAGTGGAGAGGAACTAGAAATGCCTGCATCACACCCACAAATAGATTAGACACACTACTCTTTTGTAAGGAACCATAGTTTCATAAAATGTCTGATCGCGCCGTCCTGGTTTCACTAGACACCACGTGTCCAGACGCACTATTTTTTTTTCTTCGCTGTCTCACCCAAAAGCCGCTTTAGACTTGTTATCGTAAGATATTCTCAGTCTTGGGAAGCTTCTGGGGGAACCCCACATTGCGTCCCGAGGTGGAGGACAGGAGGGTGGTGGAAGGGGGTGAAACAGGTCGCACCAGTAGGGCGCACACCCTCCATCGCTGGGGGATTCCAGAAGCACTCTCAGGGCACTACTTTTATACGCGCACGATTGTCGCTGATCTACGTATAGAATGATTAGCTCAGGAATCCCAGGGGAAGACAACTTCGTCTAATCCCAGGGGAAGACAGCTTACTCTGGTGCTCTCTTTCGATTCCGATGGCAAGGAAAGCGAGCCATTTCGGTGCATTACATTAATAAAATATTCCTTTTTAATTCTCTCTCTCTCTCTCTCTCTCTCTCTCTCTCTCTCTCTCTCTCTCTCTCTCTCTCTCTCTCTCTCTCTCTCTCAATAATTGACATCGAAACATTTGTCATCGACCGGTTTTCATCCAGGCAAAACTGCAACATTTTATTTAATTATTGACATTGAAATGATGAGCATTGACCTTTCCTTTGTTCACACCGAATAGCGATACATTTTGTATTTTATTTTTTCATTTATCTCGTGGCGAGGATAATAGAAGTGAGGATGTCTGGTGTTGAAACTTAATTCTTTCCTAAGAAGTTTGGTTTTGTATCTGGAGTCCGGTTTCGTAAGCAAATGTTCATTCATATATCTACATTTGAACCATCATAATACAATTATTTCTGAAATGATACCCAGGCAATAAATTGCTTCTTAAAACAGTCGCAACAGAGCTGAAGAGAATGCTTTGTATTTTATGTTAGCCCCTGTGCACTGTATGTACCGAAGTGAATAGGCGAGTTACTTATTGATAAGCCTTTGATTCTGCCATTGGTAATATTTTTCTATTATTGATGCTCGAATTGCTTTTGTCTTCTCGCTTAACTGAATATTGATTCGTATGTTACATTGATAATCGTTCCTTTTATTTTTATTTGAATTATTTTTGTCATTCATGCTTTCTAAATCTATAGAGGAAAATGATTTTAATTGGTGGGTTGGGGCGAGTCATTGCACGTATCGTGAAACTCTGGGTACGTCATTTTGTCGGAGGATTCATTTATGAACTCCACTTAACAAAAAACTAATTTGCACAGTTTGTTTTCATCAATATCCAACGACTGACGAACAGCGAAGAAGCTGCCAAGACCGATTTCTTTCAAAGACTGCGAAGGGAAAAATTCTGAAAGTATTTTTCTGCTCCTGTATCCGTACTATTTTCGCAGTTTTATTTTATTGTTTTGCATAAATGGCCATTTGACAGCTATTACAGAGCTAGGTCACTAGGTCAGATATGAATTAACCGCGTTACGACGCCGTGAGCTGTCAACTGAGGCACAGCATCGTATTGCAACAGACAATAGAGTCCATTTAATATTTCTCCTAAGTATAAAATTTATCGTACTTACTGACCCGACCCCCCCACACACCACCACACACCCCCACACACACACCTCAGTAACTCGAAAAGTTCCCAGCTATTCTTTCGCCCACTATTAATCAGACTGATTTGACTTCATACGTCTGTTTTGGCAATTTATGCTGACGTCAAGCGGGGTGGTGGTGGTGGAAGGAGATGGATATAGTTATAATAAGTGGTGGTGGTGGTGGAAGGAGATGGATGTAGTTATAATAAAGCCTTAAAAGGACTGGTTCTTTGGGGAGACGACATCATCATTAACGTGCTAGAAGTTGCTGAGTCAGCGTCTTGCTTTCTGGCACGTTACGCTACAATTCTTTTTTTTAATTTGTGGTTCGCATGGGGGTCGCTTAATGAATCAGATGACATTTGCAATTCAGAGTTTGCAGCATAACGGTTGAAAAATTTACTTTTGAGTTATATGTTAGCATTCTGACGTGTGTAAGTGAGAGAAAGAGAGAGTGATGCAGATGGAGAGTGAGTGAGTCAGAGAGGGGGAGAGAGGGAACAAATAAACAAGGTGGGAGAGAGAGACAAAAAGACAGGCATTGGCAGAAAGGCAGAGACTTTGAGTGATCGAGAGAAATGAGCGAACCAAACTAATGAATGGATCCAGATTAATTAATAAACCAAGAGACATAAAGACGCCGAGTGAGAAAATGAGATACCCAGGAGACATTATGAGACCGAGTGAAAAAATGAGATACCCAAGAGACATTATGAGACCGAGTGAAAAAATGAGATGCCCAAGAGACATTAATGTCGGAGAGGGAGATAGAAATAAAAAATATACTTTCTCAGAGAGGAAGATAGAGGTTTAAAAATACTGTGTCAGAGAGGAAGATACAGATACAAAATTATACTCTGTCAGAGAGGGAGATAAAAAAAATACTGTGTCAGAGAGGGAGATACAAACGAAAAGAAACGCAGGAAGACAGAAGTGTCAGAGAGAGATTCAGATAAAAATACTTCATCTGGAGATGTACAGACGGAAATACTTCACACAGAAAGACAGAAAGACCAGAGAAAAAGGCAGACAGATAGAAAGATCAGAGAGTGAAACAGATAGCACAGAGAAACTTCATCGAGATGCAGACAGAAAGACTTTATTGGGAAATAGTCAGAAAGGAACAGAGATAAAGATAAACAGACCGAGAGAGAGAGAGAGAGAGAGAGAGAGAGAGAGAGAGAGAGAGGGAGAGAGGGAGAGAGAGAGACAGAGAGAGAGAGAGAGGGAGAGAGACAGAGAGAGAGGGAGAGAGAGAGAGAGAGACAGAGAGAGAGAGAGAGACAGAGAGAGAGACAGAGAGAGAGAGAGAGGGAGAGAGAGAGAGACAGAGAGAGAGAGAGAGAGGGAGAGAGGGAGAGAGGGAGAGGAACGCACACCAAAAGAAATCGAGAGACGTTGCCTATTTTAAATTAGAAATCTCGTATTCTGTACACATAAATATTTTCTCTTTTTATCTCCCCTTGATTTTGGTTGCTATTTATAGCATTCCGCTACTGAGTCTTCAAAAGGTTTCAACTCATCATTCGTCTGTCGAAGAAGTTAAGTTGTAGAGCAAAGTAAACTTGAATCAGTCAGGGTCCAGATCTGTTTCTTATGTCTAACACTATTCTCTTACTAAAATAAAGTAAAATAATTGACATTCGTGAAATTTTCAGTTTCTAAAGGCAAACAAGGCAAACTGTATTAGAACACAATAGAACAAATAGATAGTAGTTTGTTGTTGTTTTGTTGTTTTTGTTGTTGTTCAGATAGGATTTATTTCATTAAGCCTGAAGATACAGTACACTTTTTTATGCGTGGGTGGTGCAAAATGGGGGAGGGGGGAGGAGGGCCACAGGACTGAAGGGAATGATGCTGTGTTGTCAGGGAGGTAGAATTGTCGAAGTCCACTGTAAGGTCTGAAACTTCGTTCATTCTCCACGGTTGTCTAAAATCACTGGACACGGGTGCCTAACAGAAATGCCCTAGTCAGGGCCTCGAAAGTCCATGAAGACTATCAATGAGACCTGTACTATGTGCAAGTATCCTGCAGGCACGTTCACACTTGAACACTATTGTTGTTACTCACCCCAAAGTTTTGCGTAAGGTTACTAATGATGTGCGTATCTTGTTAAACTCGCTACAAAATAATGAAAGAAGTCTAAACAATGCCGTCTCAAAACTGACACTGTCTTCCTTAAGCATGTTTATCAGATAAAATTCGGAAGTAATCATTTACTATTTGATCAGAAGGTAAATTCAAAAATAATTACTTAAAAACTTTTTTTTTAAAATCATGTCACAGCAGCTAATTAGAAAGAGACAATTTGAACGGAAAACAAAAGTTGCATACTATTTACTGTACTCACAGTTTCTCGAAACGGGGGTGGAGGGGAATCATTTTGTTTGTTGGTTGGTTGGCTGACTGGTTGGTTTGCTTGTTTGTTCATTCGTTTTCATCACTTACCTTTCCTGTCTTTCAGCTGTCTCGATATTTTTCTCTCCGGCACTATATGATCAGGTCTTGATATTCTTCATGTCTGCACACATACAATAACACAGATAACTAAGGCTTGTATTATACACTCACGCACACACATACAATAACACATATAACTAAGGCTTGTATTATACACTCACACACACACATACAATAACACAGATAACTAAGGCTTGTATTATATACTCACGCACACATCCAGTAACACATATAACTAAGGCTTGTATTATACACTTACACACACAATCATTGACTCAGATAATTGTGATAAAATTATTTCCTTGCGATTTTCGTTTTATAATTAATGATATTTTGCATTTCTTGTTTATTTGTGAATTATGATTATTTGTATATACGTCATTAGACGGATTTCCTGTTTGGCTAAGCATACTGTCGTTGTCTGTTTACCTACCTGGAATAAGGTGGTTGTGTATGTGTGAGTGTTCACTCCTTTGATGTTACGTGCCTTCCGGCGGCAGTCACTACCGGTTGCGCAGAGTTTAAACTCCCCCTTCCCTCCAGCCGTTTCTTTAATCACAAATTAACAATATTTTGAAGCCCTATTAGCTAACTCTTGAAAGAATTTATTTTAAAATTAAAACTAAAATTATTATCTGCACCTGCATGCCGTTACTAAACAGTATGGGTGCACTAATGCCTGCAAACATTTTGTCTTCCTGAATACAGTGACGTTTTTAGATCCGTCGGGTAAATTACTCGTGTACTTAATTCACGTCACACTTTGCTCCACCTACCAAAGAAAATGCGCAACAGACAACTCTGATAGTTATATAACCATAGGAAGTGAGAGTTCTCTTCCTTGTCTTCATCTTCATTGCATATTTGCTCTTGTCTCAAACCTTCCTCAAATGAACTGACTCTAGTCTTATAATTGTCTATATTTATTTAGCATGAACAATTATATGTATTAAGAATCATCCAGTCAGTGAGCCTGTCAGCCATCTACCCAGTCATTACCATCAGCAACATGGGCACTTTGAACCGCCTACTGAATGGACCCATAGGGCCGACAGCGGCTTCTTTCACTACCGCGTTCTCCTCTAAATCGCATATGGCAGAGTAAATTTGCCCGTCCCTATTTCTAGACTTAATTGTTATATAAATGGTTAAATTGTCGAAGTGACCTGACCATGGACCCTCCTTATGATGATATTTTTGTGTCAGAGTTAGAGTAAGCATTCGAGTGGAGACGCATGGAGTATCTATTGCAGTGTGTAAGTGTAAAGAATAAACTACACTCCATTAATGTATGGTGTCAAGATATGCTGACTACATTGAGCAATTTCTGGTACAAGGAAGTTACTGGAAATTGCTACAATTGTTGTTCTGCTTGAGGGAGCTGGAGAGCCCAGGTAGCCTTGAGAGAATAACAGCGAATCAGTGTTCTACAACGTGAGGATGGAATCACATGGAATTGACATTATTAAATGAACAACTTGATGATGGAATCACATGGAATTGACATTAACAAATGAACAATAAATGTGTGGCTTTGTTACAACAAAAGCATGTGAAAGAATATTGAGACAGCACATAAATCAGGTTATGTACAAGCTATTGTTGCTTATCTCTAATAGCTCTATTTCTGTTCTCTGATAAGAACTATCCTGTGTTTGTATTGACACTAAAATTGTTGAATTGTGTTTTAGGATATAAGACTGTATAGATATTAAATTTTTTTGAACAAGGAAATATTGATGTCAAGTAGTCTTTTTCATTGTATTTGTTTTATGTATATTTGATTGTTGATTTACTAAATTTATTATTATATTTATTGACCTTCTTACACATATTGATAACCATATGTTGGAGAAGAAAGTTGGTGGGTGGGGACTCGCTAAATAGAGATTAAAGACGTATTTGTCTTTCCTTTAGTAAGAAGTTTTTCACCTACAGAAATACTGTGTGGTGGTAAAATATTTGTCTTTAATGTTGTGAAAGAGAGAAAACGTTTACAGCGCCCCAATATCTGCCAAGTGAGAGAGACGAGTTGTGTCTGCTGGAGAATTATTAATAACATAAATTAAGATTTTAATCTCTTGTAATTAATTATGGACGATTAATTAATTAATTAATAAATATATAATCCACTAAATAAAATATATTTTAAATGTACTAGTCGAATACAACAAATAGTAATTAACAATAACGCAAAGCTGATTATTTTGTTGATTTATTACTCGGAGGAATGACGTTACAAACAATAATCTCTTTGCTTCAATTTACTCTTTTTTTTTTTATTATTGATCCTGTTTAGTAATACATTTACAACCAACAATTTAATAAAATAATTACTATTAAAAAGTATTACAAAGTGTTTTTGATCGGTTGAACATATTACAGCTCTTCGATAGCTTTGAGTTTACAGTTTTAAATAAGTATGTCTTCTGTCGATGAGTAGGTCAGTTAATTGGTAAAAATGTCATTTAAAAAAAAAAGAAGCAAATATTCATCTATTACTTACATTGCTTTTTCTCGGTGTTCGACAGACTTGAAAATGTAAAACTTTGCTCAAACGTTTTGCACAAATAGGCAATTAACAACAGCTTGTTACCGTGTTTAAACTAATTGTTGAATTGATTCTCAATGATTAACCTTTCACCTTGGCTTGATATCCTTCTGTCTATCCTTCATGTCGCGTCGTCGATGACGTCTGAAAGTTAGATAACAATATTTCTTTATCTATCTATCTATCTATCTATCTATCTATCTATCTATCTATCTATCTATCTATCTGACAGACTGACTCTCTCTTTGTCTCTCTCTCTCTCTCTGTTTTTTTATGTCTCTCTCTCTCTCTGTTTTTTTTATGTCTCTCTCTCAGGCTATAACTTCGTCTCTCTCTCTCTCTCTCTCTCTCTCTCTCTCTCTCTCTCTCAGATTGTGTCTCTTTCAAGTCTGTTTCTCTGTCTCTCTCTCGTTCTCTCATGTGGACCCATTGAATAAGTAAACCATTTGCTTATTAACAAATCCACACACACTGTACGCAAGACACCCCACTCCCCAACAAAAAGCAAAACGAAGTAAAATAAACGCCTGGTCCTCCCCAAGTTACTTGGAATCAATCTTTCGTTTACATGGCAAGCCTACCTGCTTTCATTCCGGTACTCAGTGAGATTTCTGACCTGAAAGGAGAGATACACAGACCTCGTACGTGACGTGGAGTGACGTGGAACAAGGAATCGCATCATCGTTAAAGCGTCCGGACAGTCTGCTCAATATTGCAGCAGAAAGAAGAATTTGTCAATACTTATCAACCGCATGCGGAATTATTTCGTCTTTCCTTTCAAAGTACCACGAACAGTTTTGCAGAAGAGGTAATACAAGTGACTTAATTTCTTTCTTAAATAAAAATAGAAAAATCAAACTGTTGATTTATCGGATGCAAGTTACACGGACGCACATGCACACAGCACACACATTTTGACATACATACGCACAAGACATACACACGCATATCGACTTACACACCAGGCATATAGACAAACACATTGACATACGTACGCAGAAGACATACACACCAGGCATATAGATATACAATTAAATAAAGATAAACTCGCGTATATAGACATACAAATTGACATACGTATACGTACACATACACAAGCACACATACAGACATGCATACATACAAATACACATGTAGACATCATACATTTAAACATACACACATTTACACACACACACACACACACACACACACACACACACACACACACACACACACACACACACACACTCACTCCTAAGTCGTGCGGGAGACGTGATGTAAAGTAAATGTCAAGGCTTACAGGTAAACGCGCTAGGAACTATGGGACATATCCAGGCAAGCATTCATTCGTAAACAGAACTTGAATCTAATCGACATGTCGACATTTCTTACTCTCACATTCTACCTTCCACGCCAATCTAAACAAAACAAAAAAATTCTTCAAATGTGAAAGTGTTTGTTATCAAACCTTGACCTATAAGAAACTGACACAAATGTGAAAGTGTTTGTTGTCAAACCTTGACCTATAAGAAATTGACACAATATGACTAAGAAGTGCGCTCTAAAAAAATAATGTATATGTATATTTTTTAAAATCTAAAGTTATCATTACAGGTAGTGAAAACAGCTACGGATTGTATATGTGTTTATCGGTATGTATTCACTAAGGTTGTGTGTGCAGTATGTTTGTACGTGTTAAAGGTGTCAGCGTTTTGCATGTAAGTAAAAACCTTACGGCGCATGCGTATATGTAATAGATAGATAGATAGATAGATACAAATAAATAAAACTTACCAATAAATAATAATACCAACTAGCAGACATACAAGCATACCAACACAAAAAGCAATTTTAAAAAAAATCAGCTAGCAATAAATATTTAAACTTTAAAGATAGGAAGCTAGATTCTTTCATTTAACCATTATTATAAGCCAGTAAAGAATAAATGTTAAAAATGCTTCAACGGTCATAAGTCTGCAGCGTTTGAATGAAATGCATTTTTGATAGCAGCTAGAATTCCAACTGCCATGCTTATAGAATATCTAACTAATTCGTTCTGTAGCCGGGGGCCCTCCAGAGAATTCACCCTGGACTCGCAGAGTTTAGGATCAGCACGCCGCTGGGCTGCTGGTTCAGGGAGGCAGCCGAGGAAAAGAATAGGCTGGAGTTCTCTTTAGTGTCCGGATCTACCCGTGCGCATGCGTGCGTGCTCAGAAGACTGCCTGATTCCAGGAACATGGGTGGGGGTCTGTCTGAAAGTCTGTGGAAATGAGTGGAAGTGATGGGAAATAGATGCGCCAGGAAAACTAAATACCAACAAGACAGAAACCAGGCAACAAAAGGGGGTGCTTTCCCCTTTCTTCTCTTTCTTCCAAACGCCATCCTCAACCACAACACCACCTCCGGCACGACAAAATCAAAATAAATAATATTAATTCATCCTATTTTTAAAATTATTTTGTTTCAGTATACAGAGCTGACTTAACAGCATTACAACGCCCCGGGCAAAGCAGTCGGCACTGGGGCCCCTCGTACCAACAAAATCAGTGTTTAAACATTATTAAAAAAAAATGTTGTAAAGCTCGAGAACCCCAGGGCAACTGCCCAGCGTGCCCATGCTTTAAGACGGAACTGTCAATATAAGCTCACATGCTTTGGTGATGGGGGGGGGGGAAGATTAGTCAAATCTGCTTACAAGCTATTAAATTATTCTTTTCGAGAGTTTCTGGCATAAAACGACATCACTAAGTCAGAAATGTGAGATCGGGAAGGTGGGCCGGAATTTTTTTAAAAAAAATGTTTTACGTATTATTTTTATTATAAACATATTATAGCGTGCATGGAAATAAACAAAGGAGGTCTAAGATGCTCCATGATTTCAGAGACGTAACTGAAATCTAAGAGTCTCTCAAAGTCGGTAGAAAATACCAAATGACGTAATAGTCATATATATGTGCTAGTTCACGTTTGATCCAACTGTCGTAACCTCAGCGGCACTACTTTCGCGAACAAAATTTCACCTATGCCATCGTCTTTTCCTATTCAAATTTCTATTGGTCTACAGCCACTTCCGTCACATTTTCTATTGGTCTACAGCCACTTCCGTCACATTTTCTATTGGTCTATAGCCACTTCCGTCACATTTTCTATTCAAATTTCCATTGGTCTACAGTCATTTCCGTCACATTTTCTATTCAAATTTCTATTGGTCTACAATCATTTCCGTCACATTTTCTATTCAAATTTCTATTGGTCTACAGTCATTTCCGTCACATTTTCTATTCAAATTTCTATTGGTCTACAGTCATTTCCGTCACATTTTCTATTCAAATTTCTATTGGTCTACAGCCATTTCCGTCACATAAAGATTCTTGACAGCACGATAGCCTTCGACTCAGATCATATAAGTGCTACTCAGCGGTCCAAGTGTCATAAGGTGATCTTTGATATATTTGGACATAAGTCCTTGGTGGATGAAACTAGTCCATAGAGAAACTTAAATTCAGTTGCTCTGAGAAATATTATGAGGATAGGGTGAATGTAAATTTAATATGATGTGTGCAACATTAAAGGGAAGGAACTTAAACTCAACTGTTGTTTGAAAAATTAAGGGAAAAAAACTCAGGTGTACGCGTTTTGCTGAGAAAAAATAAGTGTGGAGGGGAAAGGGGGTGAGAGGTTTTAATGCATCGGTTTCCCCAGAGTCCATCTTGAAAGTACATCAAGAAAAGAAGAAATAAGAAAATTAATTAAATAAATATGACTTAGAACGAAAACGACAGAGTGGGAGAAAGAAAACTTTGGTTAATGGGGCCACAGCACAATTCTGCAATTCCAGAAAAAGTCGACTCTCGAAAAAATTGCTACTAATGCGTTTGACTGAAAGATGAAACAACAAGCAGAACAACAGCAAAGCAAAATTCATCAAACATTTATGTCTTCAAAGTGGAAAGCGACTTTTCCTCCTGTTTTGCGACTGCTTGTATGCGCGGTTTTTTCATTGCTGCAAAATTCCCTTGACTAATTTGAATTATTTCCCCTTGTGGTAATCACATGCAAGACTCTGCTGAAAAGAGAGGTGTTCGACAAAGGGAGGGTGGGAAGGAGGTTACGGTGTGGTAGAAGATGATGATGCAGATTCTTTCATCTCAGAAGTTTCTCTCTTTCTCTCCATTTTTCTCGCTCTTCCTTTTCTCTCTCTTTATCTCCCTTTTCTCTCCCTCTTTCTTTCTTTCTCTCTCTCTTTCTCTCATTTTCTCTCTCCCTCTTTTCTCCCTCTCCCTCTTTCTCTCTCTCTCTCTCTCTCTCTCTTTTCCTCTCTCTTACCCAGTGTCTGCCTCTGTCTCTTTTTCTTTCTATTTTTTAAACTGTATTCCTCTGGTTCTCTCTCTTTTCTTTCACTCTTTAGTCTCTCTCTCTCTCTTTCTCTGTCAATATATATTTCTTTCTTTCTCCTTTCACTATCTTTCTCTGTCTCTCTATTCTGTTTTTTTTCCTTTTCTACATGCATATATCTCTCCTTTCCTCTCTCTCTCTTTCTCTCTCTCTCTCTCTCTCTCTCTCTCTCTCTCTCTCTCTCTCTCTCTCTCTCTCTCTCTCTCTCTCTCTCATTGTTGTTCTGTACCTCTAGTTTTCGATGTTCATCTCTTGAGTACTCTATCTTTGCCCAAAGAAATAAATAGAGAAACCACAGATATAAATTAAATACACAATGGTGATAGTGGTGATGACATTAGGACGATAGTAATAGAGACGACAGCGACGATTATGATGACGACGACAACGGCACTGAAATTCTTTTAGAGTATAGAACCAGCAAAATGATTGCTTGAAAGCCAGCAAGCAAATTAGAAAATAATGTGAACATGACAAGAAACGGCTGTATTTAGAAAATGCCTTAAAGGTGATGGAGTCTGTAGAGTGAGAAAATGTTACGCCCAAAAGATTTTGCAAATTGAAATTAAAAAATATTACATGTACACTCAATCTTGAAACCAAATTTTCTATTTCTTGCTGTATCCATCATGTCAGTCGTGGACATATTGACTGTTTTGAGAAAGTGCACTTGCGTCAAACTCACTCTAGGGATTAGTGGAGAGAAACCATATATACGCTTCATGAAACAATACAACCTCTACTGCTTTAACTTGTTGTCAAAACACAGGGATTAGTGGAGAGAAACCATATATATACTTCATGAAACAATACAACCTCTACTGCTTTAACTTGTTATCAAAACACAGGGATTAGTGGAGAGAAACCATATATATACTTCATGAAACAATACAACCTCTACTGCTTTAACTTGTTATCAAAACACAGGCTTATCACACGCATAGACACACATGCGCAGACACGCATCCACAACTATAAGACTCTCGTATAAGTATGGGATTATATTTCGGAGACTGTATTTGCATATGTGTGTGTAGGGGGAGTGTGGGGGTGGATTTGTGTGTGTGTGTGTGTGGGGGGGATGTTTTATTCATGTTAATGAAATTGACACTCCTCTTCTCTATGTCTTTATCGTTGCTGATGTGTTTGATAAGTTTTACCTCCCTTGGTTCTAATGTCGGCTATGCTGGTTCGTAAATATATAATTATGTAATGTATTATGAAAACGTGTTTGTATATTGTTACCTAGATATTTGCCTATGATTTTCCTCATGTAAATGGCGGTTTTCAGAAAGTTGCTTAAAATAGAATTATTTTATATTACTTTTTATTCCCAGGTAAGAACCATAATGAGTCACATTAAACTGGTTTCTCCTTGCACTCAGTGAAACTAAGTGTTTAATTAATGTTTCCTCTCTATCTGGGAGGCATTGCAAGAATAAAAGCTAACCATACAATCAGTTCAAACCACCAAAATTCAATATTTTCTACAACCTAAAATCTGATGCCAAGAATGAAAAACACAATTTGAGTGAAATGTGAATCGTCTGCTGTGCACGGAGGTCACGGAAGTTGGGGGCGGGGGAGGCGGCCTGCACACATGTACTTTACTTTTACTCACGAGCTCCCTTTGTGCGCTATATTATTTTCGAAGTTTTACGGGGCTACTGGCAAACTCCCTTATGGACTATGTGTTGAACATGTATATTGTACATATATACATATGTTTGTAATGATTTTTTAAAGATTAACTTGCCGTAGGTTGTGTAGAGTACTAAGCTGTATGTCAGGTTGTAGGTGTGGAATTGTGTATTGAATTGTATATATTCAGTTGTGTGTCAAGTTGAATATATATAGTTGTGAGTCAAATTGTATGTGTGGAGTTGTGTATTGAATTGTATGTATTCAGTTGTTTGTCAAGTTGAATATATATAGTTGTGAGTCAAATTGTATGTGTGGAGTTGTATGTACTGAGTTGTGTTTTAGAATTGAGTGTATTGAGTTGTGTTAAGTTGAGTTTGTGCTTTGAGTTGTGTATTGAGTCCATCCACCTGGAATGTGCTGCCTTTTGACCCAACGATATACGAGGAGATAATGGTCATTTGCCAGAAGTATCTCAACACATCTTTTAAGTAAAAAAAAATTCGCTCTGACTCTTTCGTGACATTGTCTCTTTAAGCAGCATATTTCTCTCATTTTATTTAGGCCTATATTTCTTTTGTAAGTACACGCACACTCATTTGTAAGTACACGTATACTCATTTGTAAGTACACGCACACTAATTTTAAGTACACGCACACTAATTTGTAAGTACACGTACACTCATTTGTAAGTACGCGCACACTAATTTGTAAGTACACGCACACTCATTTGTAAGTACACGTACACTCATTTGCTGGCTTCATTGTGTCTGTCATAGTACCTTTAGGTTTCATATATGTTTAAGTGACTTGCATGAAGAGCTTGTATACTTTATGTGCCTTGATTGTTACATGCTTAGGCTATTCATAGGAGTAAGCGCCTTATTGCTAGTAGTACTAGAAAAAGGGAAAGTATAGAAGTGGTAAAAGCAGTAGAAGTTGTAGCAGAATTGTCACCGGGCGGACGTATATTTGTATTATATGATAATTAACAATCACCATTTGTTTTCAATCTTTATGTGAAGTCAATCACTTGTGTGCGTGTGTTGCGTGAGCATAGATGACTACATGTATGCTTATTTCTTGTGCACTAGTGGTTGAGTGTGCGTGCACGCGTACATAGAGAAAATATTAAAAACTATGCAGTCTGTGAGACGACAATAACGGTATATTAATGGGCGGGGCAGCACTAACGATTGCCTTTTCTCAGCGATATGCTAATAAAGTGGGATTATTTCCTACCGTCCTTAATAGAAAGATCAGATAGTATCAGTATAGGTATAATCGAGTAGAGATATCAATGATGGATATTATCGAGTAGAGACATTAATGTTGGATATTATCGAGTAGAGATATCAATGATTGATATTATCGAGTAGAGATATCAATGATGGGTATTATCGAGTAGAGATATCAATGATGGGTATTATCGAGTAGAGATATCAACGATGGGTATTATCGAGTAGAGATATCAACGATGTGTATTATCGAGTAGAGATATCAATGATGAGTATTATCGAGTAGAGATATCAATGATGGGTATTATCGAGTAGATATATAAATGATGGGTATTATCGAGTAGAGATACCAATGGTGGGTATTATCGAGTAGAGATATCAACGATGGGTATTATCGAGTAGAGATATCAACGATGGGTATTATCGAGTAGAGATATCAACGATGGGTATTATCGAGTAACGAGGGTGGTAATGGTGTGTATTATCTATAGAAAGAGTAGTGATATTGGGTATTATCGCGTAAAGCTAGTAGCGATGACGGGTGTTGTCAAGTGGATTGAGAGGTGATGATGGGTATTATCAAGTATTCAAAGTAGTAATGAATCTATATGCCAGTGTCTTTCATTTTTTATTCCCTTTTTACCATCATTCACGTTGCCCACTAAAACATAAAAGTGTCCTGAAAGCTCCAGATAATTGTTGTGGGTATTTTTTTTAAACCAACAAAAAAATGCAGCTTTTTAAATCGTCACTTGCATTTTCTAATTACATTTATCGATAACGTCCGGATCTCTCTCCCACTGGTTGGCCAGGAAATTGATCAAATTAGTTTTAACTTTAAAACTTTTCCCAAGACACGTACATCGCCAACAGGATCTGTTCCCATCCCGGCACTTAAGGGTAGTCCAACTGCTTGAAGCCCGCGGGCTCAAATGTTTGAGATTTCTCTGGACCTTGAGACGTTATTGACCTCTTTTCCCGCCGGTCAAAGAGTGACGCTTCACGAGTTAATTCCCTTCTTTGGAAGAATAAAACTTCAATCGAAAACAACTGTCAACTCCACTGAGCCAGTTTGTTGCTTTGTTTGGTTTTTCCTTCCCCTTCTGTACCTACTTTTTATTTATCCGTCGCTTTAAGAATTAAATACTTTGATGGATTATACTGGTCGAGTAATAGAGGCATCTGAGTTTTTACTCAGGCGTCTAGAGAAAGCAAAAAAAAAAAAAAAAAAAAGAAAGAAAGAAAATGAAAACGAGGCTAACCTTCGTGATTAGTTGAACGGGTTACAGTCCTTGGCAATTAGCATTAAAGAGTACTCGTGGAATGAATTCATCTGGTGGTGGCAGGTTTCGACTCAACCAGATTTCAAAGCAGTTCAGGAAAAGATTCCCAGAAAGAAAGAAATCGCATGAAAACCAAAATAAATTGGCATCTCATTCCATGGACTAAGAGAAAATAATTATGCTGTTGAATGTGACTTGCAAGCAAACAAAATATCATTTATTGTTGTGCGGACTGGCAAATGACACGAGAATTTGTCGCACGCTCCTGCCTCAACACAAAAATGTTCCTCTACTCCCGACAATCACGTCTGCCTCTCGTGACGTCATCATGGCGCGTAAGAGCGACAACGGTGTCGAGTACACTGACCGTGGACACTGACGTGGCCAGAATAAGACAATGACAGCCAGAATGGATGAAAGTGAATGCGTCCGTTTGTTCATGTTTGTTTTTAAATCAAGAGTCAAACAGCAGCCTTGTGCTTGTCGTGACCTTGAACTTATGCCCTCCAAATGGACCTTGTGCCGAGCTCCATTTGTTTTGCTAGCACTTGTTTGTTATCTTAATATTGCAGTAACTGATGTTAATTTTTATGTTTATCGAAACAGACATACACACATATTTATTGGTAAAGACATTTAAGGTTATTCTACTAGAGTAATAAAAAAAAACATCTGTTTACACGAGAAAAGTAATCAGTAATGAAGACCTCATTAGTTTAATTTCAACTAATAAATTAATTTATGTAAATGTAAAATAATTAAAATCTAGGAGAATACAACTACTAATTCCTTTGAATCTCGAGCCCTTGGCTAAAGTGGGTCACCCATCAAAATAAAACCCCACTTTATTTTCTGCAAAAATAAAAGTGTTGAAAAAAACAACACTATGATGATCTCAAATTATGTTTCTAAACTATTCACTCTTTCGTCTGTAAGTCAGTGCGACTTCACATATACACTTCGGTTAAGTTTCATGATAGTAGTGATCGGACTTTCTCTACCATTCTAGACATATGGGATGCCTGTAGAATAGTGACCAAACACCGTCTTTAGATTTGAGATATCACCTTCTGTCATATGACATCTTTGTCATACTCTGACAGTGAGCCTTCCTGTTTGTAACACACACCTTTTCATTGGTGGACATATCTGCATAGGTCGGGCTTACTACTAACCGCCATTTCCAGTTCTTTTGTTAACCCTCTAGGGGTTTATTATCTACCTGAGATCAGGATCATACTCATACTGTGTTTAGGCAATTTACTTTAAGTATTTCCGTTTGCCCTATTCTGAAATAATGTCTGTGTTTTTACTTTTGAACTGGATTGCTGAACTTGTAATTTGTGCCGTCCTTTTAGCTTTTATAGCTGTCCATCTTTAGTATTCTTCAAATTATTTATTTCAACATTTTAATATGTATTGAATGTGTCCGAGTTAAATTATCAACAAGTATTCAAGGAGACTGACAGTCGACTGTGTTATTAATCTGTTTATTTTCTAACTCGTAAGGTCACTGGAAGAAATATTGGGAAGGTCGGTGGCTGTGAGGTAAAGTAGCAAACTCGCATGCGAAAGGCAATTAGTTCGAATCCACCCTTAGTTTGAGGGATTTTTCTCGATAGAGCTAAACACACACACACACACACACACACACACACACACACATACACACAAATACACACACATACACACACGTACACACAAATACACACACACATACACACACGTACACACACATGCACACACACACACACACACACACACACACACACACACATTCTGGTTCTAGAATGTTTGAACTTGCTGGTCAGAACTGTCGGCGCTTAGATATTTGGAGATTAGCACAATTAAACGTCCATTATTAGCAGCATGGTAGATAGGCAGGATTCCGAAATCTATGTGACCATTGTGATAGCACGTGACCCGGGCGACTAACCCTCGTTCATCTTTTCGACTATAATGGGGTTAGAACCTCCTGTCAGACTTCCGAAGGCGGACACAAATTTATATAACCATTTGCTCCCCTCTTGCATGGAGACTGGCTATCCTGACTCAACTTGGTGGTCTAGGCCCCTAGGTCAAGCTGTAATAATTCGCCAGATAATTAGCCTGGCTGACCACGTGACTGTCTCTGTTTGCGCAAATAATATTCTCAGAGTCTCAGCGCGAGAGCAGCCGGTAACAGAGCAGCAGTGCCTAGAACCCTCTCCTAGAGCACCACTGGTTATAAAGGTCTTTTTATGCAAAAAAAAAACAAAAACAAAAAACCGTCAGTCAGGTGGAACTTATAATTTAAATTATGTATAAATAGTTGTGATTATAATATTGCTAATGTGTATTAAGTATATTCATTTATGTTCACTATACATGTTTGTTTCGTTAATTCGTCCTTTTACATTTTCATCTTTATTTTATTGTCATCTGTCTTTCCCTATTCTTTCAATGTATTAGTGACGTGCGTTTGGTGTGCTAAACGTCACCCTATTTTTTACTTGATACTTAGGGGATGTCAATATATGTTATAAAATCGGCACACTATCTACAATAATATATGTTATAGAATCGGCACACTATCTACCATATGTTATAGAATCGGCACTCTGTCTACCACATCTATGCCATCGGCATCCTACCTTGTCTACTTTGCCTGCCCAGCCTTGACCTTCACTGAGCGAGTAGAACAGATCGGGGCCGGCCGGCTACATCTCTTTGACCACGCAGTTAGACTGGAAAAGCCCACCGCCTGTACCACACGCCTGTCTTGCCTGGGATGCGAGAATCGCCTCACACCTACACTGATCGCAGTCCGGCAAATGTAAAAGACCAATATAATCAAACTCCTTATCGAGTGAAGTAAACACGGGTCAACTATCAAGCACTTGAGACTCGTTACGTCATTATCTCCGTCGCCATTACTGTTTCCGTTAAAGTTATTTTATTCCATCCCTAAGCTCATGAGTATTTGTGTTTTATTTCCTCTTTTCAATGTTATCCTTGTCAGCGTATTTTTTTTTCTCGTCAGGTCGAGATTACGGGTCTCGTTGTAGCCGTATGTGACTATGATGTCCTAAATAGTGTTTAAACTGTAAATACTCGTGACACCCGACACTACTGGAGTGTGAGTGGGACGTGTGGTTGGCCACGTTAAGGGTTTTAAGTATTTTCATAACATCTTTAAAAAAAATTTTAAAAAACTCACCCACCACGACCATAATAAAGTCTACAAGCGATATGTTGTATTATCCTGGCTTCCGCCAACCTTTCACTTGGTCAAGGACGTCAACCGATTTCTGTTCGCGTCTGAAAACTAGCTTTTTCTGCAGATTTAGTTATGCGCATGCGCAGGATCAGACGAGATGATCACAGAGAAATTCCTGAAACCGTTCGACCTATGGTCTGTGGCTGCTATTGCCGTTTAAAATTCTGTCCATTGTTTCACCAGCTCAGCATCGAAATGGCAGACAAAAACACGTGGCCGTTCAACAGTAAACATGCCAGATCGGTATCTGACAGATCTGACAGGAGCTAGTTACACCGTGTTACGCACGGAGTTAGATGACGTAATTTGAGCAGCACGTTGTTTTAACTAGTTCGGTTTACAATTCATTATTATTTCTGTCAAGGCGCGCCACTCTTCACCACTGTCGCTTAAAGCGCCACCACTCACCCACCCATAACAGGGTTGGAAATTGATGAGAGTCGGTTACGACCCCCTGCCGAGTCCCGGATCACAACACCAATGATTAAAATGTCGTAAGACTTATCCCTGCCTCTTTCAGAAGTTTTCTTTCCTGTTTTATTGTTTTCTGAGAGTCCAATCCAATTTGAAACATGGTAAATAACTGTCCCGTGCAAAAGTAATCCTTTACAATTTCCTTCTCCTCCCGCTCTCAATTTTGTTTTTATTTATATTTCTTAAAGCGATCACAGAACAATTTAGAATCTTTAGAATGACGTAACATTTGTAATCAGGATAATACATTTTATATTTTCAGAGCATGCAATTTACAGACGCACACACACACACAGATACATACACAACACCCACCTTCCGCACGCATATATAACATCAGCACACTCATACATGCACAAACGCACACATCCCGTGTGTGCACACATGGCTACACACAAGTAAATCCCATATGCACAAACGGACACATCGCGTGTGTCCACACGTGGCTACACACAAGTAAAACCCACATGCACAGACATGATAATTTCGACACACACACAGGCACATATATGAATGCAAGCGCAGCATACTAACTAACATGTACTACACACACACGTACATAAACAGTACCACACACACACGCGCGCGCGCACGCATATATGCGCGCGGGATTATATATATACACACACATAAAGGTACACATCGAAACGTGCTTAAGTCAGCATCTTGAAGACTGGGAGGCTTGTGACTTGTTTGAGAAATTGTGTTTTGGTAGGTTTAAGATCCACCCTGGTGAATAGATTTTTCTAATCAAGACACCCCTACCCTCCCGGATCCTAGTTTTGGTGTGTCGAACACTGAAGCCCAAGATCCGACGATCTGAAGCATTATTAGCAAAACATGTTATTATTATAAAACAATAATTTCTTGTCTGGTGATATGCTCATTGTTAGTAATATTGTTGAGTTTCCTACAAGGGACTATTAATAATTTGTGCCTCTCTTGTATGACGTCTTGGCCAGCCATTTCAAGCCGAGACTGTCAGTTGGATGGCGGAAGTGAGGCTGCATTCTGGGCAAACCAAGACCTCTTGCTCTAGCGTTGCACGAGATTTAATGTGTGCTAATAAGAGGGAAAGCGCAGTATCAAGTGGTACCACACGCGCAAGTCGCGAGTTATTAATACTGCGTCACCTGATCTGTCTTTGTCCAACAATCAGGTTCAAGGTGTGAAGGTCTGTATTTTGTTGAAATCACAGACAGGGAGTTAAAAGCAGAAAAAATGCAAATGAGGCAGCACTTGATTCATTAGCGTTTAGTGATGATCGAATGAACTAAGTTCTTGTCTCTAATCTGACCCATAGATTGAATGGACTAGGTTCTTGTCTGACTCATAGGTCGAATACTACGGGATAAGAAGACTTTGGCACGACGGTCGAAATTAAGTTGGTTACTTGGCTCGTAGATACTTTCCCCCCCCCCCCTCCCGCCCCATCCATCGCCAAGCTCGACTTCGTATTCTGTCTTTAAACAAGGTGAACTAACTCCATGACGCCAGAAGTACAAGTGCATGAAATGTGAATACTCGTTTTCAGTGCAACGTTTCTATGGAAACCCTGACAGGAACAGTATTTTTTATGAAAAACAGCCACTATATACATGCATAGAAAAAAAAACAAATATACACGCGCAACATATTAACCCTAGAAGGGTTGAAAACAAGATATTTTATGAATTTAGAACTAAAATGTCATAGTTGTTTTTGTATACCCGATGGCAATAAGACACCCTACTCCTTTGTTGCTAGAGTCGAGTCACAACTCGGAGTGTGCCACTCACGACACGTACACACTTAGCCACTCACGACACGTACACACTTACGTCACTTACGATCTACGTATCTAGACTCATAACGTCGTGCGGAGACGTGATGGTAAAACGTCACTCTACGTCATGGTACAAGATATCTAAAGAGATTAATGACGACACGACACACGACATGTCCCTGCATTCCCCCAAAACAGCCTGTTTTATCATTGACTCACAATTTGTATGTACTGCAACAACAAATATTTGAATGTAGTCTTTCCCACTTTCAACACATACTGTCTATAACACATTTATCAAGAAACCCGTATTGTATTGCAAATAAGTCTGTCTTTACATTGTAGTGCCACCTCTCTCTACATTTGAGCAGTCTGTCTCTGCTTTGGAGCACAGCTTCTTTCTATGTTTGAACAAAGTCTGTCTCTACATTGGAACACAGTCAGTCTCTTAAACTCAGCTTCTCTCTACATTTGAACATAGTCTACTTTCTTTTTAACATTGTTCTCTCTACAACTGAAGACAGCTAGTCTCTACTTGTGAAAACAAGCTGCCTCTACAACCGTCACTATGTGTGATAACATGTCCGTACAAGTGAACACAAAACATGTCTTCAGCTGAACAAATGCTGGTCTCTTGGAGGATTTTAATTGCAATTAACAACAATTAAGTCTGTCTTTACGATTGATATTTTGTCATAAGGGACATTTTGTCCCGTATTTTAAACAGTCTTTCCGTACTTTTGAACACAACCTACTTGTTTCTTTATGGACTTCATTCTTTTATATCTATTTCCCATATAAAGAACAGGATATCATTAGTTCTATGCACTACTTATTTTGTGAGGTGGCAGACACAAAAGATTAACACGGAGGTTGCTATGGGTACTAGCATTCATACAAGCCAGTTAATAGAGTTACAACGTATCGCAGTTCGCATCGTGAACAGATCAAATCCAATCAGTAATACAACATTACTTTGAAACTCTCAAACACACGCGCGCGCACACACACACACACACATACATACACACACACACATACACACACACATATATATATATACAAGGACACAAAACCATTATCCACATACGCATACTTATTTCACACACAGACGTGTGCACAACATACTTCAAATTCAATACATTTCGCACACGCACACGTACACAACACACACACACACACACACACACACACACACACACACACACTAACACCGGTTTAAAGCATAAGTGATTAGAATGCACTCAGGTAACCATTAATACCAATTAACTTCGCGTTCCGGCCATTCCAGAAAGCATTAAACATCCAGCCTGAAAAACAAAATGGATGCAGAGAATTGATCGTTTTTCTTTTATGTTTTCTAAACGTCTTTCTTGGTCCGTACCATTTAGGGGCATGTTTTCAAACTGCACCGATGGAATAAAATACAAGTTAACGATTCTTACGTTGTGGGAATAGCGACCAGAGTGTGAAGAGCTTGTGTTTTGGAGCGCCGCCAGTGGCCAAGTACGACAACCTCGCTCGATGCAAACCAGTCTGGACGGCAGAAAGTGAAGGAAGATAAAAATGATACTGGAGATTTTGTTGTTGTTGTTTTCAAATCTGATTTCATTAATAAAATTATTCATTTCAATTTTTTTTGTTTGCCCTGCCACGTTAATCTGGTTCTCATGCACATTCAAAGCCCTCCTAATCCTTCATTTCTTCCTTACTCTCCTCCCTCCATCTCTGTAACGCCCATCTATGCTTCCCTTCCTTTATGAACAATACAAAATAGCAGCACGTTTTCACTCGTCATCAAGTGGTTACATATATTCCCGCAGAAAAACAGACAGATAGATAGATAGATAGATAGGTAGGTAGGTAGGTAGGCAGGTAGATAGATAGATAGATAGATAGATAGACAGACAGATAGACAGACAGATAGATAGATAGATAGATAGTTCAACATCCATCCTCATCAACATAAACATATAACCGTAAGCCCCCCCCCTCTCTATATAACAAAAGCATAAAGTAACCAGAGTAAGTTAAGTAAAAGAAAAATTCTCATTATGATCGACAGGTATTTAATTTACTGTGTTTAAGTGAGGTGCTTTTTCCAGTAAGATCGACTGATATTTAATACAGCATTTAAGTGATATGCTTTGTGTGTTAAGATCGACTGGTATTTAGCATACGCTGACATTAAAGCCTTGGGAGGTTTCGATATCTGTCATCGATCAAAGGAGCTGTGTTCTAGACAAAGGGGGTGAGTTACAGACATACCACAACATTTAACAATTACCCATTTTCTTCTAGGCGTACGTCATGCACTCACACACACATATGCATGCGCGCACGCGCACGCACATATATATACACAGAGCAAAAATGTGCACTAAAATTGCAAGCTCACACAAATACACGCGCATACACATATTAAAACAACTGTTATAAACACACATACGCATAACACATACACACATAGGTGTGTATATGTTTGTCTGTTTGTGTGTGTGAATGATCCTGTTAACTTCGATCCGTACGTCACAATGAAAACACGTGACCTTCTTGTTTAACAACCATGACACCAAATCAACAATAACAATATTACCGTTTTGAAAACACAACTAATGGAAGAATTCTGCCCCGCCAAAAGAACTTTCAGAAGTTTTACACACACACACACACACACACACACACAATCTCCCGCACGCTTACGCATACGCATACACAAAGACACGCAGCTACACACACATAAACTACACGAACACTCTGCACACATCTGCAAACATTTATTCATACACATACCTACACACACGCACACTTACCTTTTCACACACCTAACATACACTTACCTACATGCACTCCTACACGCTCACACATTCGCACAACTTACACATTTAAACACTTAACACACTTACCTACACACACACATTTGCACAGCTACACATAAACCTACATACATGTGTTTACGTTGAAGCACTGACCACTTGACGCATAAGTGGTCCACTGGCGTATAGAAGAAAACAATATAACATTTTTCACCTCACTCAAAATTAAAGTAAGTAAATCCATTAGCAAAACATCGAATAAGCCCATTACCAGGTGTAACGTACGGCTAACTTTTAATCTGCTCCCCCCCCCTCAAAACCCCACCCGACCTAGTTTGCGCGCGAAATCGGTGTAAGCCGGAAGCGCTCCAGTTAATTTGATGATTTTGCGCGAACTAATCATGGAATTAATGAGGTTCCTGTCAGTGGCACTTCTTCGGATTATTAGGAGGTCATATTTAAATCTTGGCAACCCTTGCAACACCTTTGTTTTCAACTAATATGGTCATTCCTTATGGACGTAGTAACTTAGTTACATTTTTCTGTAACGTTATCAATCTATTACAATTCGCTTCTTTTCCTTTTCAGCAATCTACTGCTTTCTGTACTGGTTTGTACAGTTTCTTTTTCAGCAATCTACTGCTTTCTGTACAGGTTTGTACAGTTTCTATTTCAGCAATCTACTGCTTTCTGTACAAGTTTGTACAGTTTCTTTTTCAGCAATCTACTGCTTTCTGTACAAGTTTGTACAGTTTCTTTTTCAGCAATCTACTGCTTTCTGTACAAGTTTGTACAGTTTCTTTTTCAGCAATCTACTGCTTTCTGTACAAGTTTGTACAGTTTCTTTTTCAGCAATCTACTACTTTCTGTACAAGTTTGTACAGTTTCTATTTCAACAATCTACTGCTTTCTGTACAAGTTTGTACAGTTTCTATTTCAACAATCTACTGCTTTCTGTACAAGTTTGTACAGTTTCTATTTCAACAATCTACTGCTTTCTGTACAAGTTTGTACAGTTTCGTTTACTTTCCTTTTCCTATTCTTGCTGCACAAGCCTACAACGTTTTCATTTCTTTTTCCTTTCTTTGTTTCCTGCTTTGTTAAGTTTTTCGTTTCGTTTCGTTATCCTCTCTTTGTTTCCTGCTTTGTTAAGTTTTTTGTTTCGTTTCTTTTTCCTCTCTTTATTTCCTGCTTTGTTAAGTTTTTCGTTTCGTATAATTTCTTCTTGTCCACTATTTCTTTTTTCTTAAGTTTAACATCGTTTCGTTTAATTTTTCCCATTTCCGTATTTCTTCCTTTGTTTAGTTTATCGTTTCTTTTCATTTTTTCCTGTTCCATATTGTTTGCTTTGTTAAGTTTTTCGTTTCATTTCATTTTTTCCATGTTCCACATTTCTTGCTTTTCTAAGTTTATCGTTTCGATTCAATTTTTTTATGTTCCCTATTTCTTGAAGTATTTCGTTTCGTTTCATTTTTTCCTGCTCCCTGTTTCTTGCTTTGTTAAGTTTATCGTTTCGTTTAATTTTTTTCCTGTTCCTTACGTTTTGCTTTGTTAAGTTTATCGTTTGGTTTCATTTTTTCATGTTCCATATTTCTTTCTTTGTCAAGTTTATCGTTTAGTTTCATTTATTTCCTATTCCTTATTTCTTGCTTTGTTAAGTTTATCGTTTAGTTTCATTTGTTCATGTTCCATATTTCTTGTTTTGTCAAATTTATTCTTTCGTTTCATTTATTTCCTGTTCCACATTTCTTACTTTGTTAAGTTTGTCGTTTTGTTTCATTTTTTTTTCATGTTCCATATTTCATTCTCTGTAAGCTTTTCGTTTCGCTTAATTCTTTTCCCTGTTTCCTATTTCCTGCTTTGTAAGTCATTCCTTTCGTTTCATTTTTCCAATGTTCCATATTTCTAGTTTTGCAGGTTTATGACGCTTCAATTATTTTTCTTTCCCTTATTTCTAACTTTACATTTTTTCGACCTTCGTTTCGATTTTGCTCCCTATTTGCGGCTTTGCAAGTTTATAACGCTTCGTTCTTTTTCCGCTCCCTATTTCCTTTCAACACGACTGGACGCAATCAACGAAAAAGAGTAAGAATGATGATTTTTAAAGCACCAGTAAATGACGTTGTTGAAATATCTCTTTTTTTCCCTAAAAAAATGGTGAAACCTATTTCACCAAGGTTCATTGACGCAGTGTCTAATCACTGATTATCTTCAGACGATGCATCGCATTGTGTGGTCCCGCGCTCCAACTTCCGGCATGAGACGGCCATTTTAAATTTGCGATTATGTCTGGGTCATTTGACGTCATGAAAGCAGTGTTTGGAACACAACACGTAATGCGCAACCTTGCCAAGGTTATACACAAATTTCAGGGCAAACGTCTTAATAGTCTTTTAAAACCAGTTTCGTAACGTTTTTATGAGGTGAGGGTGATTTAGTATGTGTGTGTGTGTGTGTGTGTGTGTGTGCGTATGCATGTTTATGTGTGTGTATGTGTAAGGTTGAGTGTGTGTTATCGATTCAGTGTGTTTTAACCATGCTATTTGTATATCTAGTCTCAGTTAACTAAAATATGCTTTGCACTAAAGTTTTCTTTGAGAAGTAGGAGGAAAAGCATATAAGGGCAGGGGGTTAAGAGGGAGGCAGGAAAGTTAGAGAATTTAAGCAACAAATAGACCGTTCTCTGGTCATTAAGAAAGAGCTTAAGGTTATGAATTCATGGAATAGCAACTTACTTAAAGTCATTTCGATGTCCTGGTTAACTCTTTCTCGCGTGTTCGTGTCACAAGCTGTTGTAACTGACATGCCGTGTAAATAAATGAAGAAGGTTAACAAAGTGAACGACCTCGTTTTGAGATTTTTTTATAGTTGTTCTTGCCATCAAAAGGTGAACTGCTTATGGCCGTTCCTTAACCACTCACAAACATATATTTTCATAAGTTTATAAGTACAGAGAGCGAGGATTGAAAAAATAATCAGAGAGAAAGAAATAATAGAGAAATAAATTTTGAGAAAACAGAGGGAGAAAGGAAGAAAAGAACAGAGATAATAAATAAATTTTGAAATGAAACAGAGAGAGAGAGAGAGAGAGAGAGAGAGAGAGAGAGAGAGAGAGAGAGAGAGAAAAGAGAGAGACATGAGAGAAATTAATTTTGATAAAACAGAGAAAGAAATAAGTGAAAAATAAATTTTGATCATGTACTGTTCTAAAGAATGTCTGCTAGATGTCAGCTGCCGAACTGCAATATGGCTTCTATTTTCCCACTGCATTCGGTCACAAACGGGTAAATCCCCTAACTTCACGTTCGGTAGGTCCCGTAACTTCACGTTCGGTAGGTCTCGTAACTTTACGTTCGGTAGGTCCCGTAACTTCACGTTCGGTAAGTCTCGTAACTTCACTTTCGGTAGGTCCCGCATCTCACGCATTAACTTCCCTAAATTCCGGCGATAGTTCTCGTACGCGAAACCAACGAACGTTTTGGGGTGGTCTTAAGCAGAACTAAATAAATGGGAATTTTGTGAACTTTGGGTGAAATTCTAGCAAAATAAATAAATAAAGATATATAGAGTCATACTACCTTCGAGAGTCTATTTAGGTCTTTAACTATTGTCAATATTTATTTTTGTCTATTTTGGGATATTTTTAATGAACGTTGTTGTCATGTTTCACATTAAATCGAAGATGACCGAACACATTTTAAATATCAGAAGTCTGACTTTAAACGAAATACTTCCGGTTGATGCTAGACAGCTCTTTCAAAAGTTACAAATTTAGTATTCGCTCACTTTTAGATTAACTAGACTTTGATTACAAATTTTATTGCCTTCGTATGCATAACTATTTTCTTAGATACATAAAATATATGCAAAAGGTAATTGGTTATTACAAATTATGAACACAATGGCGTATGGCCCTTGTCCTACTAATTTCTATGGTAACAAGCTGCCCTCGGTGTTAAATAAACATTCGAGGAGAAAGGACGTGCCCACATACTCTCCTGACTTTAATACGAACACTAGTTTGGGTTAATTTTAACATTAGAAAGTGTTCGATTAGCATTCAGAGAGTTAAAACAGTAATCAAGCAGTCAATAATCTTAATAATCTGAACACCTGTGTTTGAAAATGTTCGGATTCTCGTCAAGTAAGAAAACAGCGTTTTTCCATTGTTAAGTAAACTAATGTCGTCAAGCAGGAAAACAGCGTTTTTCCATTGTTAAGTAAATTAATGTCGTCAAGCAGGAAAACAGCGTTTTTCCATTGTTAAGTAAACTAATGTCGTCAAGCGGGAAAACAGCATCAGCACAAACATTAGCGTTATAAGTTGCCATAGATATTTCATAACATTAAATCTCCGGCATTATTTACATAGAGATTTATTACTCGAGTCGGTATACATGAAAGGGCGCTGATCCGGGACTTTCCTGGCAGTATTTCTCGGAACATAAAAGACTTTTGTTGACTCTTACAATTGTATCGTAGACTTTTTCTTTGGTTTGCATCACGTCGCCTGTGTTTGCTTTGAATGGCGATTCAGCTACGTTTTGTTGTTTTTCTCTTTTGTCTAACCATCATTTCCTTCCAGGAACCAAAGTCGTCCAATTTACTTTTTTTCAACTAATATTTTATTTTCTTACATTACTTCGTTGTTACTGCTGTCCACCAATGTTACAATATCGCCATTGTTAACCATTTCCGTCACGTGATCGCATCAACCGGATCGGGATTACTTCATGGCAGAGCTTTATTAATCGAATAAAATTATTAAATTGTCATCTATCCTCTCGGTGCTCGAAATTGCACTGTGCCATTTCAGATCTGCTAACAGCAACTGTTTATAATTAGCACTCAGTGCTATAAATGACTGGAGATGCGGATGGGGAACATAACACCATCCATTTAATCAACAACAACAACGACGAAAAGCGAACACAAAAAAGCGAATGCCGAAATTTGAAAGTTTAATCAAGCAGACTCGTCTTAGCGAAGTTTTACTTCAGCTCGTTCGTCGTCGCGCTCCACTGCGCACCACAACGCCAATGTCAATTTCATGGTCCGAAGTTTGTTTCGCACTCTTACGTTCTCTAAATTCGAACAGCCTTTTTGTGCACTGCATTATTTAACGCCTGACGTGTTCGATGCGCGGTGCGATAATGCAAAAGGGCGCCGGCGTTGAGTGGGAGACCCAAGGACATAGAGCGAGAGCTAACTATTTAACGCCAGATCGTAGTGACGTCATGTCAGAGGCAATAGCGTTCTGGAGATACGGGATCGTAGTGATGTAATACCAGTTACAAAAGTGTTCTGAAATACTAGATCTTAGTGATGTAATACCAGTTACAAAAGTGTTCTGAAATACTAGATCTTAGTGATGTAATACCAGTTACAAAAGTGTTCTGAAATACTAGATCTTAGTGAGGTAATACCAGTTACAAAAGTGTTCTGAAATACTAGATCTTAGTGATGTAATACCAGTTACAAAAGTGTTCTGAAATACTAGATCTTAGTGAGGTAATACCAGTTACAAAAGTGTTCTGAAATACTAGATCTTAGTGATGTAATACCAGTTACAAAAGTGTTCTGAAATACTAGATCTTAGTGAGGTAATACCAGTTACAAAAGTGTTCTGAAATACTAGATCTTAGTGAGGTAATACCAGTTACAAAAGTGTTCTGAAATACTAGATCTTAGTGATGTAATACCAGTTACAAAAGTGTTCTGAAATACTAGATCTTAGTGAGGTAATACCAGTTACAAAGTGTTCTGAAATACTAGATCGTAGTGATGTAATACCAGTTACAAAAGTGTTCTGAAATACTAGATCTTAGTGAGGTAATACCAGTTACAAAGTGTTCTGAAATAGTAGATCGTAGTGAGGTAATACCAGTTACAAAAGTGTTCTGAAATACTAGATCGCAGTGATGTAATACCAGTTACAAAAGTGTTCTGAAATACTAGATCGCAGTGAGGTAATACCAGTTACAAAGTGTTCTGAAACACTAGATCGTAGTGATGTAATACCAGTTACAAAAGTGTTCTGAAATACTAGATCGCAGTGATGTAATACCAGTTACAAAAGTGTTCTGAAATACTAGATCGCAGTGAGGTAATACCAGTTACAAAGTGTTCTGAAACACTAGATCGTAGTGATGTAATACCAGTTACAAAGTGTTCTGAAATACTAGATCGTAGTGATGTAATACCAGTTACAAAAGTGTTCTGAAATACTAGATCGCAGTGATGTAATACCAGTTACAAAAGTGTTCTGAAATACTAGATCGCAGTGAGGTAATACCAGTTACAAAGTGTTCTGAAACACTAGATCGTAGTGATGTAATACCAGTTACAAAAGTGTTCTAAAATACTAGATCGCAGTGATGTAATACCAGTTACAAAAGTGTTCTGAAATACTAGATCGCAGTGAGGTAATACCAGTTACAAAGTGTTCTGAAACACTAGATCGTAGTGATGTAATACCAGTTACAAAAGTGTTCTGAAATACTAGATCGTAGTGATGTAATACCAGTTACAAAAGTGTTCTGAAATACTAGATCGTAGTGATGTAATACCATTTACAAAGTGTTCTGAAATACTAGATCGTAGTGATGTAATACCAGTTGCAAATGTGTTCTGTAATATCGTAGTGATGTAATATCAGTTACAAGAAGATGAATGTTCAGTGTCTAATAATGAACTTCTAACCTCTAAGTGTTCCAGCCCTTTTATGAATGTCCCCTCCCCCGGGTATGGGTCCTAATTGGATTTCGGGCCACCACACGCAAGTCAATATGTCGAGATTCCATTTGATATCTCAACAATCCTACCAGTTATTTCTCCCAAGAAAATTCCTCTCTAAGGAAAACCTTTCCTAATATAACTGTGTCAGAAAATATTCTCCTCTAGGACAATTACTCTCTATTTTTCTCTCAGTGCCATGTCTTTGACCAAGAGTCTTAACTCTTAACTCTTCATTTCTTGAGTGGTCTCCCTTTCCCTCTTTGCTTCTCTGCTAGGTGAGCCTTAAATCTGTTTCACAACCCGAAGGTCTAGAAAGTCAGTCAAAACTTCTTGCATAAAATTACTGTGAGAGGTCATGAGCTCGGTGTCTTGGATGACGTCATTATAGCCATCAGCAAAGTCTATACATTATTCCAAATGCTTTAAAATTGCATAACATGCAAAGATAAAAACAATGTCTATTTTATAGTCGTTTCTACTAAAGGATTTCTTCATATATGTAATTTTAGATATTATTTTAACTTCTGCACCTGAGTTTGATCTTTGAACCTGGCTTTTGTCATGGTCCGGTACTAGTACAAGTCTAAGTTACCAATACGAGACTTTTGTTATTAGAGTGTCTACCATTCTTCAGAGTCTAAAGTAAGGTGTCAATTGCCATCTGTCCTCAGCAAGAGACTTTCTGGAGAGTTATCCTCTCTTAGTCTATACCTGTCTGTCTAGGTGAAGAGTTGCTTCTTCATAGAGAAAGGCACACGAAGGTCAACATTCTCTAACGTAGACTGGTTCTCGTCACTCTCTGTACTCAAACTCTACGATCACTAATAGCATTATTTATATACACTCTGTGTATTTCTAGTGTACCAATATTCCAAAGTTTGTTTCATCTCTGATATTTAATTCTTTCAGAGTGACGTCACTCCACTCATTTGTCGTTTAGTAAGTCATCTTCATCTTCTGCAAACTCTCCATGTTGTTCTGAGAGCAATGGCTGTACAAGAATGAGGTAATGTAATTCTAAGTAATCTATCTATCTATCTATCTATCTATCTATCTATCTATCTATCTATCTATCTATCTATCTATCTATCTATCTATCTATCTATCTATCTATCTATCTATCTATCTATCTATCTATCTAATCCATCCATCTATCTATCTATCTATCTATCTAATCTATCCATCCATCCATCCATCTATCTATCTATCAATCTATCTATCTATCTATCTATCTATCCATCTATCTATCTATCTAATCCACCCATCCATCCACCCATCCATCCATCTATCTATCTATCTAATCTATCCATCCATCCATCCATCCGTGTATCTATATGTCACCAATTAAAAAAAATAAAATAAAGATAATGGCTCTTATCGAACGATAGAAAAAGTATCAAAGACTGATTTTTATGTTGTGCATTTTCTATTTGTGTATGGCAATTTCAAGTAATAAAACTTAAATTAATCATCTTCGAACGGAACCAGACTTTTCAAACACTTGACTAAAAGCGCCTGCGGATCAAAACACTCTTAACACTGTTCACTGAACCGAGACGAAAATGCGTTCTAAACGGAAACTGGCCTGCAATGCCAGCGAAGCTTAAACGGTTATAAGAACAGGCTGGTGGCAATCATCGATTGAAATGGCGTACAAATTTGAACCGTCCACAAAGGGAGACAATTTACTGCCTATCATTGCACATCAGAGAACTATTTCTGCAGTGAGTTAAAATCCTCATAATTGTCGTTATAAGGAATACAAATCTAGCGGTTCATCAGGCATTTCCATGCAAGCTTGATCGGCAGCTGGCGCTTTAAACGGCAGCGACCACCCAGGCCTTTAACTAATATGAAATAGGCACGCAGGCACACCCAGAGCGATAAGTCATAATATTATAACAGTCACATATAAACATATAAAACTTAGCTAACAAAATAAGCTTTATATTAACAATTTTCAATCCATTAGAAAGGTAATCTAAAGTTGTGCAATACTAAATTTTCCTCTGCAAGCTGATAAAGCACGCCAGCTTCCGGTTTTTAATTCTCGATACGTTGTTTGAATTTTTATGTTCGTTTGACTCCGATTCGCAGTGACATTATATATTATGAATGCGCTTCAGTGTGCAATGGATTTTGTTTTAAACTGGTGTTAGATTTCATGGTGTAAGTTTTTGTTTTAAACTGGTGTTCGATTTCCTGGTGTAAGTTTTTGTTTTAAACTGGTGTTAGATTTCATGGTGTAAGTTTTTGTTTTAAACTGGTGTTAGATTTCATGGTGTAAGCTTTTGTTTTAAACTGGTGTTAGATTTCCTGGTGTAAGTTTTTGTTTTAAACTGATGTTAGATTTCCTGGCGTAATGGTTGATTCAGAATGGGTGGAAATAAAATTGCAAGCATTGTCTTGTGATCACGGCCTTATAGTTAACACGAATGTTGGGATCGTGACTCCATTTCAGTGGCAGCCATTTTACCTCTCAGTTTGAAACTGGGAAGAAGTATTAACCGACCTTGACGCCAAGGATAGTTGGTAGCTGGTACTTAGGAGAAGTACTGACAGACCTCGACCCTACTTCCAAGTATTCCTAAATTAACCAGCCTCACAATCTTTACACTTAAGAATTTTGCTTTCATTTGCAAACATGAGAACTCAGCAGAAAAAGTGTATGCAAATGCTGAAATACGGATTACTAGCAAGAGAGCTCATATCTCTGCAATTTATCAAATAGAAAAGTTAATAAAAATGTGCATATATGTACACACATATATATGCTTGCATGCAATAACGTATACATACAAATGAACGGAGAAGTATAGACTCCGCTATTTCTTCTTTACAACATGGCAGCAACCTCCGGCATTTCATTACTTTACTATACTGTCTAGACGGGAGAGCGAATCGCTTGGTGCAATTTGAGAAAGAAACAAAACTCTAATTGATATTGTGTAAACAAAGATATGCAGGAGCAACAGCAGCAGCGAAACAATAACAAATATCATACCAAATAAACTGATTGTTGTAATCCTACACAAAAGTATGCATTCCACTGGGTCTTTTTTTTGAAATTAAAAGTGGAATGAATTTCTCACTCTCTTTCTCTCTCGTTCTCGCCTTTCAGTCACATAATAGATAACACGTGAAAGCGCGATAAAAAAAAAAATGTTGTCTAAACATACATCTTGTTTTTTTTCCACAAAGTGATCCAGTAAAGCAATGAAAATAAAATACTGGAAAAGAGGTGTCTTAGTTACTAAGGCATTCTTAAACTGAGAGACAAAATGGCGGATGTTCAGTGCCCATGTACTTAAACTATGCGCAAAAGTGCTCAAGAAACGTGTGTGTACACCGAGGTCAGTGACTCTGCGCGATTCTATGAATGTACGTCACCATAGGTGATGACGTCAGGCGTGCTTGGAGACCATTGTCGTCATGAACTGTATGTTCCTACTCAATGTAGGAACTACTCAAAATATAAAACATATCATGGCTTTTGCAATGCAAACAGTCCATTTCCATCAGTTGTTTTACAAAAATATCGGTTTAAATAGGATTTCCTGCAAACAATTTTTTTTTTAATTGCGAGGTCGAGAAAGGAGTCAATAGGGTTTACTATTTTTAAAAAATTCTGCGACGTTCTAAGTGGGGTGGTAGTGGTGGTGGTGTATTCCTGTGCATGTGTTAAATCCCTTAATAAATAATTTACTGTTGGTGAGTTCAAACTAGAAGTGGTTAGTGTTTACTATTTACTATTTATAGATCGAAAACAGCCAGGACACAACTACGTTATACTATTTTACATACAATATACAGCTATTTAACATACATTATATAACTATTTAACATACATCATATAAATATTTTATACAACTATTTTGCATACATTATACAAATATTTTACATACATTATACAACTTTTTTGCATACGTTATACAACAATTTTATGGTACATAATACAACTATTTTGCATACGTTATATAACAAGTTTACGTACATATGCTAAACAACTATTTTGCATAAGTTTTACAACTATTCTACTTACATTATAAAACTATTTTGCATAAATTATATACAACAATTTTACATACATTATATAACTGTTTTACATACGTTCTACAAATCTTGTTCCTGGGATAGGGGTGAATGTCTCCAATTGGACTTTTTTCCCTTTTAAAAGCTGGGGGCACAAATTGTTTTTCAGCGATGACTCATTAATTGCTATATCTATTGTCTATCTATCTATCTGTCTGTCTGTCTGTCTATCTATCTATCTATCTATTTATCTTCACTATTTGAATAACTCCTAGTTTATAAATAAGGAATTTTGTTGTTGTCGTTTTAAGTTCACTATTTGAATAAATCCTAGTTTATAAAGCAGGAGAATTTTTGTTGATGTTGTTTTAAGTTCACTATTTGAATAAATCCTAGTTTATAAAGCAGGAGAATTTTTGTTGATGTTTTAAGTTCACTATTTGAATAACTTCACGAAGTAAATTTTACTTCCTTTGCTTAAATGTACTAAATTAATAATGAACAACTACCTTGTGGTGCTATTTCATTTTTTTTAAAAAGTATCTCCCTGTATGATTCAAACGAGGATGTCGTTTTAAGTTCACTATTTGAATAAATCCTAGTTTATAAAGCAGGAGAATTTTTTGTTGTTTTAAGTTCACTATTTGAATAAATCCTAGTTTATAAAGCAGGAGAATTTTTTATTGTTTTAAGTTCACTATTTGAATAAATCCTAGTTTATAAAGCAGGAGAATTTTTTGTTGTTTTAAGTTCACTATTTGAATAAATCCTAGTTTATAAAGCAGGAGAATTTTTTGTTGTTTTAAGTTCACTATTTGAATAAATCCTAGTTTATAAAGCAGGAGAATTTTTTGTTGTTTTAAGTTCACTATTTGAATAAATCCTAGTTTATAAAGCAGGAGAATTTTTTGTTGTTTTAAGTTCACTATTTGAATAAATCCTAGTTTATAAAGCAGGAGAATTTTTTGTTGTTTTAAGTTCACTATTTGAATAACCCCTAATTTATAAAGCAGGAGAACTTTTTGTTGTTGTTTTCAGTTCACTATTTGAATAAATCCTAGTTTATAAAGCAGGAGAACTTTTTGTTGTTGTTTTCAGTTCACTATTTGAATAAATCCTAGTTTATAAAGCAGGAGAACTTTTTGTTGTTGTTTTCAGTTCACTATTTGAATAAATCCTAGTTTATAAAGCAGGAGAACTTTTTGTTGTTGTTTTCAGTTCACTATTTGAATAAATCCTAGTTTATAAAGCAGGAGAACTTTTTGTTGTTGTTTTCAGTTCACTATTTGAATAATTCCTAGTTTATAAAGCAAGAGAATCAGTTTTCTTTATTTTTTTAACACTCTCCTCTAGACACATTTTGAAGATTTTAATATTATTCTCCAAGAAGCCCACCTAATTAAATAATATTGAATACATTTATTTCAAATATGATTTGTATCTGCTAAGAAAAGAAAATGGCCATTTGAACGAGGTGGTTTTGAAATAGTATGGGAAAAAAGTTGATTGCGGGTTGCGAGGAATACACACAGACCGTAACATATGCTCATGTGAGTGAAAACTATATTTAGAAAAGCCATTTCTAAGTTTACAGGTTTTCTTTTCTTGCCCCGTTTTCTTTCTTTCGGATTGAATGCGTCGTGAATTTCGGTGCAGTTTAAAAGAAAAACATGACTGACTTGAATGCATTGCGATTGAGGAAAAGTGTAATAATTTATTTACAATATCTCTGCTTTGAGGTTTCTCCCTCGATGACGCCAAATGTATCTTAACAAATCTGATATAGCTTATTTAAATTCATCGTCCTCATGGACACAAGCATTATCATCTTACTGTCTAGAATCTTGAAATTTTAGAACTCCGACGCCCGACTACGATTTCGGCTGTTTTGTAACTAATATAATGTAGCATAAAATTGAATATTTATATGAAGTTATATGTTTCAGTATGGTATAGATAAATAAATGAAGAGGTTGCTTTCATAGATTTCATTTTAAAACTATATTTTAATCGTACAACAATTTAATACAAAGAACCCTCAAAATATATTATAGCTTATTGATATTTTTATCCGGGCATTTGTCAACTAGCAAAACAACACTCACTGATCTGTGATGTTTATGTAAATTGCCAGCTAGAAACAAATGGGATCACGTGACATGTGACGTCACAAAGTTCTATATACGTGCATATCTCTCACAGCACTTTGGAAATGCAGTTTCAATGACGTCATCACTGACTATTACGCATTTAGTGACGTTGTGTTGATTATTCATAGAAGAGTTGTAAGAGCTCATGTAAACGGCTGACGCATTCTGACTCATTTGCTGTATCTTCTTTGATTTTCTGCTTGTATTTATTTTGTAATCGCGATTACAACAAAAGCTAACTCTACTACAAAAGCATTTCAACAGTAAAAGTTTACCGACCCCTTGTTTCATGTTCCCTTGCGCTGGACGGCCTAGCGGAAATGGCAGAAGAGAAGGTTAATGGCGAAGTGTGCATTGTTAAAAGTGCGGAGTGGTGTAGGGCAAGTCGAACAAAGAATACCTGCTTTATGCCGAATTCTAAATCGGGACAAAACATGACAGCCGTTCAGCATCGACTGACATAACTGATATACTGAACGCGTGATTTCACACCTACACAGAACTTACAAAAAAAGGGCGATAAGTAACAAGCACATAGACACAACACACGAGCATACACATAAGCACAACATAAACAAAAAATAAACACAACCCACAACACACATAAACAGCTGCATAAATATAAATCTCGCATAAACATAGAACATACAAATCACAACACACATGCAAACGCTCAAATACACAAAACATACCCACTCATAAACACAGCGCACATAAACAGCACGCACACAACACATACACAACTCACATAAACACAGCACACACATTAAATATAACAAATGCATAAACACAACACTCACATATATACACAGCACACACAACAGAAACACAGATACAAACAACACAAACACATAAATACAACACACACAAACACACCACACACACACACACACATATACCACAAAGGCATTTAGACACCAGTTCTCTGACACAACACGGTAATAATAAATGACATAAATGCATAAGCAGAATTTGCACTTCTAGATAAAAAGAAATAGTAAAATCTGTCTGCAGTGGTTTATAGTGTGTGGCTGTATGCTTATATTCAATCTTATGCAGTGTGTTTATAATGAAAGGACAATGCAACTCAGGTGCTCCCCAAACTTCAGTCCAAAAAAAAGAGGGACTTTTCAACCAATGAGAATGTATTTAAAACAAACTGTAAGGACCTCTAACAGCTATTCACTTTGAAATTTAAAATGAGAATAATGGCTAAGCGTGTTTCAAGAAACTGCGATTTTTAATTAAATATTTTAAATTAAGCGTTTGAAATAACAATTTGTTAGAAAATGGTATTTATACCCCCAACCTCCTCTAAAGATGGCGTTTATCCATATTGGACTTTGCACATCAATAAAACAGGCGGGCTAACTTCTATCGCCTGGAGGTACTAGTACACCAATGGGAGACAACTCTGAGCCAATATACTGACCCATGAAGAGTTATGTTGGTGTTTGGGTGATTTGTCCTATTTGCTTCAGAAGTATGTAATCTAGATGATAAGCTATTTAGTTCTGTAGATTGTGCGAGATTGGTCACCATAAAAAATATTAATAAATAAATGTGCTTAAGCCCCAGTCATGCAGGAAGGGAGACATCAGATAATATAGGTTTCTTCTGAGTAATCTCTCTCTCTCTTTTCACTTTTTCTCTCCGGAAATTGCACGTTTATGTTCATTCCACGAGACAGGAGCGGTCGAGAGGCGAGGAAAACGGAAGTGACACGGGCGAGCATAAGTTTTCAGTGAGTGACTGCGTGCATTAGTGTGTGTGCGTATTTGTGATTCGTTTGTGTGTGTATTTGATATGTGAGCGTGTGTTTGATTATGTGCGTGTGTGTATAAAATGAGGGTCCGATTTTGATACAGTATAATAATACACGATTTAAAAAAAAAGAATATTATTGAGTATTCTGTCATGTCGGTTATCATTCATGTTTTGAAAGGTAGTGTTTTATTGCAGTATTAGCTGAGTTGTCGCCCATGAGGGAACAGGGGAAGAGGCCTTTGGCAAACATTATCTTATTGCTTTACACGCACTTGTCTGCAGATAGAGAGTGTAGATAGCGAATAATATTTTCCAAAATCAAATTTATTTAATTTTAAAATAAGCATTTAAAGCATGCTGTTTGCGAACAAGTAGAAAAATGTGGGAAGTATGTCTCTATTCATGCATTGGTTTATCCGTTCGATTGCCTGTATTTGTCTATCTATCTATGTGTGTGAATATTGCTAGTTAGGTAAATGCCTATCTATTAGTCTGTTTATCTATCTATCTATCTATCTATCTATCTATCTATCTATCTATCTATCTATCTATCTATCTATCTATCTATCTATCTATCTATCTATCTATCTATCTATCTATCTATTTGTGTGTGTGTGTGTGAATATTGCTAGTTAGGTAAATGCCTATCTATTAGTCTGTTTATCTATCTATCTATCTATCTATCTATCTATCTATCTATCTATCTATCTATCTATCTATCTATCTATCTATCTGTGTGTGTGTGTGTGAATATTGCTAGTTAGGTAAATGCCTATCTATTAGTCTGTTTATCTATCTATCTATCTATCTATTTGTGTGTGTGTGTGTGTGTGTGTGTGTGTGTGTGTGTGTGTGTGTGTGAATATTGCTCGTTAGGTAAATGCCCACCTATCAGTCTGTTTATCTATCTATCTATTTCTCTATCTATCTATTTGATCTATCTATCTATCCATCCATCCATCCATCTATCTATCTATCTATCTATTTATTTGTTAATAATTTACTTCTTCCTTGCCTTGCCTGCCTCCACCTCATTTTAAATGCTGTCTCTCTCCCCCTCTCCCTTCTTACTCATGTTACGCAATACAGTGCATTCTCTAATGTATAAAAACTAAAACCATGACAGGCCACACGGGTATTGCATAAATCGAACTCAGTTTCAAAGTGCTCTGCCAGTGTTGTTTTCCTAAAAGCCAGCACAACGTTATGCCAATTCATATTTCTGTGCATCAGTACAGTTTTGTTACAAGTGCCGGTGAGGAAAAACTCGGTACTCGTGTACCGAGTGCACTAAAAATACTTTTAAGAAATAATGTTAAAAGTTTACAGCAGTTAGTGCCCACCAACTACAGCTTCGCATATTTAAAATGTATTTTAATGCAAAAATATACAGATATCATTTTAAAAATTAACAATAAAAAACAACTTTCACTGTTTACAAAGTTAGTAATCAAAAATTTATCAAAGATGCATTCAAATCAAAGAAAAATGTCGGACGTTTTAGTTCAGTAGGCAAATGGCATATTAAAGACACTGTTAAAAGCCAATGACGTTCATATTAATATTTACAAATCCTTTAAAGGTTTTAATTAAATTTACAGTTTTTTATTTCTTTTAATGCTATTATTTTATATGTAGAGTCCTATGAAGGTATTAAATAAAAAAATTTTCTGTATTAAATTTCTCATTGTCGGTAGATATTAACTTTGCAATTATGAGCGGAAAGTGACACCGTATTTCTATTCTAGATTCGCTGCTCTTCCTGGCTGGAAAAAACGTCTTCTTTTACCTTATGACATTGATATCGCACGTGGCTGTGACTGGCAGCGATTTTCCGCGTACTTCTGTCATGAAAAATAACTCCACGTGACTGTGGCTGACAACAATTTCCCACGTTATATAAAGTGATACCACGCGTGGCTGAAACTGACAGCAATTTTCCGAAGTGCTTCTGTCATGAAAAATGACAGCGATTTTCCGAAGTGCTTCTAAGTCATGAAAAACGACACCGTACGTGTCAGCGACCGACAAAGGTTTTCCAAATTTACATTGACGCGAGTGGGATCCACGTCACTTCTACTCAAAACTGCATCTCTTGCTGGGCTCAGCATGTTTTATTTTTATTTTGTTTTACTACAAAAAATTTGCAGAGGGCAAAAATGCGAAGACAGTTTTAAACATATGAGTCTGTATTGTTAAGAGTAAAAAAAAAAAAAAATGTCAAAACAGATTGTCTCTGAAATTTTCTTAGATTGGATTCTGAGAAAGATAACTCTCAACCTTTATACTTCAAGATTAAATTCAAAAGCTGAAAGGTGGTGGTGGTGGTGGTGGTGGGGTATATAAAACTTAAAAGTTATCTGCTTAGATTACTACAATGAGAAATGAAGTCCTGACCGCGTGACCTAATTATGGGTAACTCGAGAAGGGCAGCTGCTATGGCTATACTTAGGGGTGGGTGGGGGTGGACTCTTAACTATTGTAAGTGCTTTAATTTTTCTACCTGTTTAGGAATACCCGTTTGTCTTCTTTCTTTTCCCTAGAACTTGTCCATGGATATGATTTGCCTCACGCCAATGCCCTCAGTTTGAAAACGTGATTTTCTGACAATTTACTACATGAAACATTTCGTTTCAGAATAGTTATTTTGACAGTTTACATCAAACTTATTCCATTAGAGTACAGTATTTTGGACAGTTTACGACATCAAACTTATTCCTTTAGAATACACTATTTTTGACATTTTACGACATCAAACTTGTTCCTTTAGAATACAGTATTTTTGACATTTTACGACATCAAACGTATTCCATTAGATTACAGTATTTTGGACAGTTTACGACATCAAGTATTTTGTTTCAAATACAGCATTCCCAACTACCTATCCACCTGTAAGTTAATCTTTTAGAATATCCCTGAAAAGAAGACTCTAAGGAATCTTTGCGTTAGAATATGCATGCAAATTAGGTTCTACACTGATTACGTCATTCCTATACTTTTTACATATAAAGTAGACACCTCAGAATCTGCGGGTTGTGATTTAGAATCCTCCATTCTGATTACGTCATTCCTATAGTAATTGCGTGTAAAGTAGACCCTTTAGAAACTGCGTGCAATTTAGATCCTACTCTATGGTTACGTCATTTCTATTGTATTTGCATGTAAAATAGGCCCTGGGCTATTGCACTTTACCCGTATACAATTTGTGTGTAAAGTAAGCCCTACTCTACCGTAAGTGCTTCTTTGCGATCTGAACAATAGACCCCTACGCTCTCTTTACCAAAGAAATTTAACAATTCAAATATATATATATATATTATTATTTTGATAGTAGATGTTGTTGTCCACTGTTGTTACAAAGTGTGAAGTATTTCTTTGTGTTGGTTGTTGCGTGTTGCTGACGAATTTCTTAAAGTTTGTGCATGCCCTTTTATTTTCTTTCCATTGAACAGCGAGAGGTTGTACCCTGAAGAGGATGTATTCGTGTGTGCCGGTTAGTGTGTTCCCACCCGATTCTTGTTTTGCTGTGTTCGGTCACTGGATTACTTCATCTAATCTTTAGACGCTTTACGTATTAAACATGGGGTTAAGTTTTAAATAGCAATGTCCCTATATAATTGTTTACTTCTTTGGGGTTTATTTTTTTAAAAATCAACTTATTTGCATATGTTGGCGCACTTTCACACGGTCTCGCTACTCACATTTACATCATATCGAAAATATGATGATGATGATGATGATGATGATGGAAGGAAACGGTAAAAGTCGGGATGGATGGTGAGGTAACAAGGATAAAATCCATGCATGCTTGGGTCATGTGTTCAGACCCAACCTTGGTCAATAGGCTATTTCTTGACTGATCTTTTCTCGTTCCTTCGTCAACTCCCAAATGCTGAGAATGTAACCCAGATGGAAAGATGTTTAAAGCTCATGATAATATTTATGCAAATAAATAAATAATAATAGCGCAAATAATTAATAAAAGACGTAGTAAGGTAGTTTGAAATGAGCACTTAATCTAAAACAATTCGTCAGCAACAGCAACAACCAACACCAAGAAATACTTCACAATTTGTAACAACAATCGACAATAACACCTGCTAGATATATATTTTTAAAAATTTCAGTTTCAAGTAAAACGTTATCGCACACTGCATGAGTAAACATAAACAAACAACTAAACTAAAACGAATGGTGAGTGAAAGCGTGAAGAATCGAATTTCGCTAATGGAGGTATTCAGGCGTGTCACGTTTCCAGCACTTCTGGATGTTGACACGAGCTCTCCACATCGAAGATCAAAAAAAAAAAAAAAGGCTCGTCCAAGCTGCTGCGGCCAAGTGGACGGAAAACGAACGCACTTCCCAAGATGTAGGTTTGAATCAGGGTGTCTTAGCTTGGGTACTGGTAAGCGATGGGGTTTGGGTTTGGAAGGAAGGGGATGATATTAACTAAAAAAGATGTAATAGCTTTCAAAGTTCTGAGAGGCGTTTTGTTATATACAGTGTGTGTGTGTGTGTGTGTGTGTGTGTGTGTGTGTGTGTGTGTGTGTTCGGGTGTTGATAGATAGATAAATAAATAAAATCTCTTACATAAATATTTCAATTTCAAAAAATTGTGCAAATCTCATAAATGTAAAACACGTGCGAATTATAATTTTGTTTTATAAAAATCTCATTGACCTTTAACCTTGTACAGTAATATAAAAATGGAAAAAGTCATTTCAAACAATACAACTGTAAAACATGTTAAGAACATACGACACGGAGCCGTATATATAATAAATAAAGATAAATATATTAATTTTATTTTTTCATGCATTTCATAATTTTGACGACGATGGTGGTGGTGATGACGGCGGCGATGACGACTATGGTGATGGTGATGACGATAACGACGATGACGACGATGGTGGTGGTGGTGGTGGTGGTGATAATGGTTTTGCAATAGTAGTTGTTGTAGTAAGAGTAGTTGTGACAGAACTAGCAGCAGTAGGAATAATAATAAAGAACAACGAGCCTACATCCAAAGATATTATGTTTTAAATCAACGCGCGACAAACCGAAGAAAAAATAAACCCACAGCCCCTAGAGACGAAATGAGCTTTTAAATGAAAGACCACGAACTGTAACTCTCAGTGGAAAATTGTGACGGTCACTGCGTAAAACTCTAAAATTAGCAAGTACAATAGCCGTATTGTCTGGTGGGCCAGTATGAAAATTAGCAGGCCCAGTGACTATGGCATAGGATGGGCCAGTATAGAAATTAGCAGGGCCCAGTGATTACAGCATCTGATAAGCCAGTATAGAAATTAGCAGGCCCAGTGACTATGGCATAGGATGGGCCAGTATAGAAATTAGCAGGCCCAGTGACTATGGCATAGGATGGGCCAGTATAGAAATTAGTAGGGCCCAGTGATTACAGCATCTGATAAGCCAGTATAGAAATTAGCAGGCCCAGTGACAACAACTTCTGACTTATTGTCAGAACAATAAAAGTGTCTTCGCGAGTTATAGATAGATAGATAGATAGATAGATAGACGAACAGACGAACGGACGGATAGATGTGAGTGAGTGAGAATAAAATTCATTATCATTTCACGGAGAGCAGAGATCCAATTCTTTCCGTTTCCAAAACGTGTAAAATTGCTACAGGTGGAAAGCAAACTAAAAATTGTAAACTTATTGTGACATGAAAAGCAAACAAAATTACTATGACAGCCCAAACCTGTCTAATTTAATACTTACGGCCACGTGTCCCCGTTTCACTCTCGTCTTCAAACCAGGACGCAGTCAGAGTTGTGGAACTTTATGAGTTCCAACGAAAGCACTTTAGTTTTCCTCCTGCGAGGGGACAGTCAGTTTCTCACTTCAAAACAGACATGTATGAAAGTGTCCAAGAGTGTGGTCAATAAAACTGCTGCTACCACCCAAAACCGCGCCGAGCGTTTCGATCCCAGAACCCCAGCTCCGGCTGTGACGTGGGTCGCGAGACGTAAGCCGCGTACGAGGTAGTAGTCGGCGTAGTAAACGGTTGGGAGTCAACTGTTGTAGTCTTCAAGACAATGATAGTATCAGGATGTTTTATATTTATGAGGCCTGCAGTTTTCGTATTGATTGTCTATGTGTGGGGAGTGGCGGGCCTAACACCGCAAACGCGTTATCTGACGCTCTATAGGACAACAAAAATTAACTGCGGTATGATAGAACGTTATGGATCAATAGCAGTAGTATTTGAAGTAGAAGGTGTAATGGTATAGCACTTATCATTCGGTAGTCGGTGTACTGATATACATTATCAATGCCAATACTGTCTCGCTCTGAGATAACATTTTCTGGGTGTTTACTTTTAACATCACCCGCATCGGTTCCCCAAATTTTTTTCTCCCTCCACTGTTACAATAGAAGTAGTTATCATATTTCTGGTACATTTACAACCCTGATAACAGACAAGCACAATTGCTTTCTGCCACTGGCAAGCCGCTGTATCAACAATAGACACCACACGTAACACGACCCGCCTCTCGCGTCGTATTGCCACGTATTTTTTTTTTTTGTTTTGTTCCCCCTCTCCCCCCACTTCCTGACCGAAGCTTTGAACGGCAACTGCAGCGTGTGGCGATTACTGCCCTGTCTGATTAGAAACTGATCTGTGCCTTTACCTGAGAGTCAGTGGAAACAATGAAAATATATTGACGTCATTTAGTCGATGGCTATGCTGTTTGCTTTTTAACGCAAACAACAGCAAAGTAGTCTGAGCGAAGATTGTCTAGCTCTCTACATTACCGAGCAGTTCTTCATACCGAGTTGTCTAGCTCTCTACATTACCGAGCAGTTCTTCATACCGAGTTGTCTAGCTCTCTACATTACTGAGCAGTTCTTCATACCGAGTTGTCTAGCTCTCTACATTACTGAGCAGTTCTTCATACCGAGTTGTATAGCTCTCTACTTACTGAGCAGTTCTTCATACCGAGTTGTCTAGCTCTCTACTTTACTGAGCAGTTCTTCATACCGAGTTGTCTAGCTCTCTACTTACTGAGCAGTTCTTCATACCGAGTTGTCTAGCTCTCTACTTTACTGAGCAGTTCTTCATACCGAGTTGAACACCAGTTTGGTGCAATGGGGTACGGAAGGGCATCCTTTCAGAACCAGCACGACTACATTGATGCGACCTCCTCCAGGTGGACCGCATGAATCGCCCGGACGGGTTGGGCGAGGTCTTTTGAATAGCATGACGTCATTGATTTATGCTCTGTGATAATGTTTCCATTGACCCCCTTCTCAAGCCTCACACAGTTAGGGGTGCATATTGAACAATTTTCTTGACATATACTGTTTGAAATCAGGTGACCTTCTCCATGGTGACCTCCTCCAGGTGACCTCTAAAAGTGCAATGGATGTGTGCGGACTGGTTTTTCCTTTGAAATCAGAAATATATATTTTTTAAAATAATAAAAATCATAATAATGCCACCACTGCTACTATTACAATAAAAATGATGATGATTGTAGTAAGTAATAATATTTATAAACATAATGATAATGATTTTATTTACTGCGACTGCTTTAAGCTTTGGGGAGAGAGATAGGCGTAACGGAACTGAGTTTAAACGTAAATGTGTTGATTGCACAAACTTCAATGACCCATTTAAACCAGGACTTGGGGGTGGATGGGGATTTCTTGCCCTTTCAACTCTGCATGCGAAACCGGCGACCATTCAGTTTCCTGTGACGTCACGGCTTGAGTCCAATGAATGAGTTTGTAGACTGTGCATCAGCCATTGATAATAACGGTAGTAAGATTGTGCACCTGTACATTTACCGTCCATTGTCATAGTAGAGGAAAATTCTATGGGAGTTAATCCTTTATCATCCTTCGTAAAGGAGTTAACTCTTTCTAAGCTTTCAAACGGGAGATAATTGGTGGAAGAGGTAATGGGTGAACGGGGAAAATATAATCCATACTCTGATTGCAATGTCGGGATCTTTTTATTCGCAACGGTAAAAATTTTAAAATTATTGGTACGATTGAATTCCATTTCAATTAAATAAATGTCTGCGATACATATGTTAAAAAAAAAAAAAAAGTAAGACATATTTCTCTTTTTGTTTCAAACTTTTCGCTCACTGTTGTTAGTTGCGACGCACAGCTAATTATTTTAGTTGTAGCAGTGTTTTTTTTTAGCTGTGCCGCATGCAATGGAGAAAGTCAACTGCCGCCATCCACACCCGCGAGTCTGTCGTGTCCTGACGCTGCATCGCATCGGGAGCCTCTGCGGCTTTCTTGCTGCGCACAGTTTCCAGAAGTTAGCGTCAATTTTAATTGCTGTTTCCATTGCAGATGGCTTCATTCATCGAGCAACTGAATAGCGTTTGTCGAATATGAGTGCAAAATTACTGCAGTAAGTGCGTAGATTTTTTTTTTATCAACAATTTTTTTTTCTGAATCAATAGTCATTTGTGAGCAAACAAGTCATACTGGAAAAGGTTAATTAACTTTATTCTTTGGACGGCGGTGTTGGGTTTACTTGCTCAAATAGCAGCAACTGAAGTGAAGCATTCCAACATCACAAAATGTGTGGGGTGGAGAGAGAGATGGATGAATGGAAGAAGAAGAAAAAAGAAACGCAATCCGCAAGAGAGTACGGGAGATTGAAAAGTGTAGAAAAAGAACGGAGAAACATAAAGAGGAGGGACAAAAAAGAATGAAAGAGAGACGGGACTGAGATATACAAAGCGATGGAGAGTGGGGGAAGAACGGAGAAACATAAAGAGGAGGGACAAAAAGAATGAAAGAGAGAAGGGACAGAGATATACAAAGCGATGGAGAGTGGGGGAAGAACGGAGAAACATAAAGAGGAGGGACAAAAAGAATGAAAGAGAGACGGGACAGATATATACAAAGCAATTGAGAGTGGGGGAAGAACGGAGAAACAGAGGAAAAAAGTGTCGTCGTCAATTTTTTTTGGGGGGAAGGGAGGGAGCGCTTCCCGCTTGCGCCTATTTCGCAAAGGAAAAAAGGGGGAGGGGAGGGGGGAGGCCTTATCGATATGTCAACGCTGAAGTAGAATATTTTTAAAGTCAAACTTATAGCGTCGTTGCTTGCTCGTCTGTGGTGTACATGTCCGGCCGGCAAAGGCGGGTTTTATCCCGGTGTTCCGTGAGCTAAGGTCATGGTGGTGGTTGTTGATTTGTTCCTGTTGCTGAAGTGGGAGAATGGGTGGGAGGGTTGTCTTACAGAGCCCAAGCTAGTAGCACACCAAGTCTGTACCTAGTGTATACGTGCACTAGGGACGTTCAACCCCCCCGTCCTCCTCATTGGTGCTGTTGTCGTCGTTGCTGTTGATGTCGCTGCTCTTCCCGGTGACCGTTGGGATGCGTGAAGTTGGGCACTGGCGGTCTGTAAAGATGGTCGAGCAGCAGCTGAATCATGTCCGCAGTGGGGTGGTTAAAATATCCCCACTGCGCATACTGCTGCTCTCTGTTGTGCCATTGTTGTCCTCGCTGCCGCTGGTGGTGACGGTTATTTCTTTGGCGTTGTTGGGACCATTGTTTTGTGGCTGCTCTTGTTGACGTTATTGTTGTTGTTTTCTTATATGCTGAGGTGTGCCCCGTCTTCCCCTCCCTCCCCGTTCTGCTGTTGTTGCCTGTCCTTCTGTTGTTGTTACAGTTGTCGGTGCTGCTCTCGGTGACATCTCTGGCAAGGGTGAGAGGACGGGAGCCGCAAGGATTCTGTCATACTCGTTGAGTTCGGCATCACTTTCAGTTGGTATGATGATTTTTGTGTGTGTGAAGTCTTTGTCAGTTTTTATGATGGTGTTATTAGTTTCTGTTTTTCCTGTCTGTGTTCGCTTTTTTTTGTTCTTTTTTCCTCTTGTTTTTTCGTTGTGATTGTCGTCTGTATTTTTTAATCTTTCACAGTGGTTGAGGTTTAGGTTCTTTTTTCTTCGGTGATAGTGGTTGTAGTCTGTGAAAAGGCCTGGGCATCCTTCACTTATTATGATTATTATTTATTAATTAATAACACATAACTAATTACAAATGTTCGAGAATCTTAATTTATAGTATTAATAATTCTTCCACACGACCAACATGTCTCTCACGTAGTGGATTATAAGGGTGTCGTAAAACTCATACACAATAATAAGATGGACGTTTTACTGTCCACATAATGTCCTCAGGTGGAAACTTCTTACTAATGGAGTAATAAAAAATCCGTCTTTTATTTATATTTAACGAGCCCCCATCCACCCACTTATTACTCAAACATAAGTTTTAATATATTTGCAAGAAGGTTGATAAATTTAACAATAAATATATTAAATCAACAATCAAATATACAACATATGAATATAATCAAATGTGCGTTGACATTTATGTCACTTCACAACAATGTTCAATTAACGCTGGACAATTGTTCAGTTTATCCTAGCATAGACATCACCAGTCACATTAACACGCACACACACACACACACACACACATATATATAATGAAGATCAATTTATTTCTTATTTAGATTTAGGTGATGGTCCAACGTACCCCTTTTAGGCACATCACACAACTGTTCCATAATTTTTGATGCACTCACAAAGAGTATCATGGAGAATCGTCCAGAACTTTGTATGTGATATCAAGCACATGCGGAGAAATGTTCAAGAATGGTGTGTGCATTACTCAGCACACCATGAAGAATGTTCAAAATAATCTTCATGAATTCTTGAGACCAACCTCAAATCTCAATTTTTCGCTGTATTGGCTCTCGAACATAATTTACAGGAATCAACTTAAAGCAACACTCCTTTCTTAAGCTAATGGTTGCCTTTATGACTGGTCTCGAGTTATGCCAAAATCAAAGTGATTACAATATAGAACTTTCTTCAACAAAATAACGTTTGGTCCATCCCCCATTGGATGGAGCTGTTATGAACAAAGTCATTCTCTTATTTATCTGTAAAGTCATTCTTTTACTTACTTGGAAACCAGTGTGGTACTCACCTACAAAGCCATTCTCTTACTTATCTGTAAAGTCATTTTCTTACTTACTTGAAAGCCTTTCGCTTACTTACCTATATAGCCACTCTTTTACCTGTCTGTATAGCTATTCTCTTACTTACCTGTAAATCATACTCTTCTTTACTTGCAAAGTCATTCACTTACTTACCTGTATAGCCATCCTCTTACTTACCTGTACAACCATTCACTTACCAGCAAATCATGTTCTTACTTACCTGTATTTCCATTCTCTTACTTACCTATATATATCTATTCTCTTACTTACCTGTACAGCCATTCACTTACCAGCAAATCATTTTCTTACTTACCTGTATTTCCATTCTCTTACTTACCTGTACAGCTATTCACTTACCAGCAAATCATGTTCTTACTTAATTGTATTTCCATTCTCTTACTTACCTGCAAATTATTCTCTTACTTACATGTTTCTTATTTATATGCCTATTAAATCTCAAATATCTCGTCCCTGTCTTACTTACCTGTCTAGTTACCTTCTCACTTACTTGCTTATCTGCACTGGTTGTTCCATTTTACGTGTCTAGTCCTTGTTGCACGAGCTTCTCTGGTCCAGTCTAGTTCTTGTCCCACTGGCCTCTTTAATCCAGTTCACTTTTCCCACTTAAGTCAGCAGCCCTTACCCTCCTCACATGTCTAGCTTCTTAAGCTCACTCACTCCCTTAACAGTCATTCTCTTACTAGTGTTACTAATCTTTCTCCTACTTTCCTATTTCCTACCGTTCACCACTCACCTGTCTAGTCGTCACAGCCAAACTTAACCTGGCATTCTTGTACTTAGTTCACTCCTATAGTTTTTTTTTTGTTTTTTTTAGTTTTAACCGAACTCGTCTCTCTTACCTGGCCGGCTAACTGTCGTGTCTTCTACCAGAACAGTTCGTGGAGCATTAGTTGCACATCTTCGGATCTCTCCGTCAAGAGTCTGCTGGGAAGGCGCCCGAAAGCACTGGAAATGACGTCACTTTTACACAGTATGTGAAGCTGAGAATTTTCCATTGTGGCTGTAGAGAGCGCACCACATAACACACAAACACATACACCCACACATGCACGCACGCTCGAACAAATTGCATTAAATAATTTACTTATTAATTGACTTGATTACATACCCCCCCCCCTTTATTGTTAATAAAGATGGTCAGTTTCTATAAGCGAATTGGATGTTATTATTTTCAAGCGAATAAAATTAGTCAGTCTAAAAGTACAAATATACATACACTTTAGTCAAGCACGACAGCTTGCCTCGCCCATCTCCTTTTGAGAGAGATTTTTTTTTTCTAATGCCGCATCCTTCCCTCCCTCCAAATACTCTTTTGGTGTTGTTGAAAGATATTAGCCGATCACTTTTCAGTTTATTCTAATTTTGTGTGCTCGCAAGGCGAAGACAAGCTCATCCCTAGAAGCGACCCCATCGCAATTCACACAGCCCTCAAGCTGCGGCCTTTCTTCTGCAGCACTACAAGTTCGAACAACTACAATTCGCAGTCCACAGCCGTAGGACCAACATGAAGAAGAAAATGTGTCGTGCGATAGAGGTGGGGGTGTGGGAGGGACAAGGAATTGCTACCGACATTTCCATTCAATATATCATTCATCCTGATGACTTCAGCAGTAGCAAGCCTCCCAAGCCACCAACAAAAATCACCCCAACCCTCTCCACATCATCCCTGCCCACAAGACGGACCGCATGAAAAGGTCCATTTTCATTCCAACGCTCCGAAACAGCACAGCATATTTATCTTGTCGTTCTAACGGATGGTCGACAGGGGGCATTGGTCGGCACTGAAAGGCTGTCTGATGCCTGTTTAGCGCGGGTTCCAGTAATTAAGTTTGCAACACTAAGACAAGTTTGGTTCTGGCCGACTAGAGGAAAGATCAACATCTTCGTCCTTTGCCGAAACAACCAGTCAACGCTGAAGGCTAAGGGGTTTTCTTGTTCTGTACGGATTTTTTTTAGGGGTTGTTCTTATATTTCCTTCTTACTGTTATCAGTTTATTTAATGTGTTTTTAAAAGAGGCGGGTATTCACGTATGTGACCTTGGCGACTTGAAGGTTATCCCGTCTCCAATCGTGCAGAATTAGATTCGTACTGTTGTAGCGCGAGAAAGAATTTGTCCCTGTAAAGGTTGACAACTTATTCCAGCAGAGAATGGAAATGCCAAAAATCAAAATGTGATGGCACGCACAGCGCTTCACGCGACGGGATCCTGGGGGAGATGTGTGCGTCTGTGAGAATTTGTTCGTGCATACATGCGTGTGTGTTTGTGTGTAAGAGAGAGAATGCTTGTGTAGAACTTACTTAACAATAGCAAGATGTGTGAGTGCATGTGTTAGTGTTTGTGGTTGTGTGTGCGCGTATAAGATAAAAATATTACATTCGTGGCAATCATGCTTTCCTGCCCACTCATTTAATCACTAATACATTCAATCACATTTGCTGTCAATCGAATAGAGAAATGTGAAATTAAGGCACAATAAAATTTAAAGAATTACTGCCTAATGAATACGACTCTGTATTTAAGAAAGAAAGAAAGAACGAACGAAAGAAAGAAAGAACGAAAGAAAGAAAGAAAGAAAGAAAGAAAGAAAGAAAGAAAGAAAGAAAGAAAGAAAGAAAGAAAGAAAGAAAGAAAGAAAGAAAGATTTGATGAAAGATTTTGTAAAGGATCAAAGATAAATGCTTTTATTTTAAAAAATAAAAATCTTCATTTTATAAAAGAATATAACAAATAGAAACGGCAACGATTCGTTTAATTTCTAAAAATATCACTATGATAAAATGCAATTAGGAAAGAAGTATTATTAACAATACGTTCGAGTATGCGGACATTAAGCGTGGCTCCATAATTTACTGACTAATTTTAATTAGTAGCACACACAGAAAAACTTAGTTATAGCCTCATGGCATCAAACAGATTTTGCCAGTTTTACCCGTTACGGTTCAAGCCTATATATCTCTATCACATTCTATTTTAGCGTATGTTAAAAAACAACATAATTGCATTTTGCATGCACTTAAATTACAAACTCGTGCAAGATGGCGACGTGCGAAAACAGAAATATCGCGTGCCAGGTTACCCATGATGCAGTATCATCAAAGTAACAAGCGAAGGTGATTGGCTGAGAGTAACAAGCGAAGGTGATTGGCTGAGAGCTAATATTTGGTGTCAGAACCTCAACAAAGCATTTCTCGTGCGCACAGTGACATTCCGTGAAAGAGTGAAATCATATTCTTTTTAAATTTCGTACTTTGTTTTTTAGTTCGAAAATAACATACAAACAGCGAACAAATATAGGCCTACAAACAGGCTCAATCAATAAAAGAACTTAAAATATAGTGGATTTATTACAAACTTGTGAGTTTTGTCTTCTACCTATCTAAGCAATTAATTAATTAATATTATGACAGAAACAACAGTTTTAAATATTTATTGTACTGAAGTCGTACTGACTTTTCGTCACGGACAGCAGTGTTACGTATTAAAACGTGAAGCATTCGCTTATATGAGAGGTCTATACTAACTTGT